>JAQNDB010003452.1:0-29282 GCA_029204045.2 Tillandsia leiboldiana | reverse complement strand
CGATAGTATTTTTCTGGAATTTCTGGGTACTTTCGCAGGGGACAATGGCTAAACATGAACGCGCTATTTTGGGACAGATTTTGGTTGAAACTTGGAAATTATTAATTGCTGGGTTTCTTTGGGGTTGTAGCGCTTGTGTGGGGGATTTCCTTCGTATCGGGCGTGGACTTGCTTCCGGGGACCGGAATTAGCGCTCGAGGTGGGTACCGTTGTTAACACTCCTACTTGTAACATCCCCACTAGGCCTATTTGAGTTGCTACCATGTTATATTGCTAAAAGAACCGGTAAAAGCGATTATTGCATGCTAATTGAGAATGGGGCTTATTTTAGGACTTGCATCTTTAAAAGGACTAAGTATTAATTAAATGATTAACTCTTGTAAATAATATGTCGCCGGAAATCACGGGAAGGTCTTGCTAAATGGATTATGTTGCTTATACATGTGGGAACTCTTATACATACACATAAACTGATTTGGGGTAATTAGTAAAATGGAAGTTTATGAACAGCATACTCTACTTTGTGAGAACCAAAATACTGGAATCATGTTTTAATAAAGGACTTTGCATGCTTGTATGGACATCTAGCTAGGCCACCATTCTGCTACACTATTATGCTGGAACTGACTTAGGGAAACCATGCTTTTTATTTTCTCTCCTTGTGTCTAGATTTAGGGATAGTGCGCTCGGGTTTCGAGCAGGGGCTGGGATAGTGTAGTCAGACAGTTGTGGGATTTGGGACAGGCAGGCGGTGAGGGCAGGGCATTGCGGCAACCGCGGATTTTTGGCGGTTGAACGGACAGTGGTTATTGCATCAGATTGGGGGACAGGTTTGGGCTTCTTTTAGTGGATGGGCTTTCCACTTAGATCAGTGTCGTGATCCAGTCCTGCTGACTTTGACACTTGTTACTGAGGCACTTGACTCGTGTGGGTCGCTCCCCTCGAGTGCCACTCCGGAGTGTGCGGTTATAGATCTCGAGTCTTCGCGACTCTCATCCCCTATCGGTGTTATGCGTAGGCTGGCATACCCGATTTGGCAGGCAGAGCAGGCAGTACCAGTGCTTACTGGTGTATCGATTGGGTTTAGACAGGCAGGCATTTACATTCTGATGCATCCATTTAGCTATACTTTTAGCTGGCACCTTAGAGGCATGTAGTGGTAGCTCTATTCATCATCCGCAGTCTTATTCACAGCTTACCACCTTTGTTTTGTTCTCCGCCTCTTATAGTCCTAGTGGGCATGTTGAGTAGAGGTTTACCCACTAGGAGGAGGCTACTGTTCTATAGTAGTTCTCACTCCCCACTGTTTCCTTCTCTTCCCTTTGTTTGCAGAGTCGTCTGCGGCAGTTGCGGGCCCCTCCTCAGCGGATCGAGGTAAGAGGATCGCGGACTAGATAGCGGTCTACCCAGGCACCAGTTCAGTTACTAGATGTACCCCGATACTCTCAGATACTCTACTTTTCATTTCTTTGGGTCTGGCTTTGGCCAGCTGGTTGTATTTGATTAGTGAGCTGGGAGAGATATTTGTATTATGAGAGTTTACTTCTGCACTTGTTACTTTCCAGCTTTATCCTGAGATGTATTAGTTCTGGTTTTAGGCTCTTTTTATGCTCTTTTATTATATCATACTTTATTCGGAGCAGGTTACCAGCGCTTCGTGTACACGGAAAATTCCGTGTAACACGGCGGATCTGTAAACGAGCCCGGGTTCTGGTTTACACCCGGGGCGTGACAGATTAAGTTGGTATCAGAGCTTAGGGATAGGTCAGTTGGGACTTAGGAAAACCCTAGGCTTTTGGCAGACCCTAGGAAGGCAAGGCGTGAGTGACGCGACATTACGCGAAAGTCGGCAATTTGGTCATGCGTTTATTTGACTCTTCTAGTGAGGGACCTATTTCTGGCGAACTATTATGTTGGCTGCAGACAACATAAGGTTGCAGAAATAGGAGGATGCCCTTGACTTTCGCTAGATTGGGTCGAGTGTGGTTTTGTTACTGATCTGTGGTTTCTTGTGTGGCAGGATGGCCTCCCAGGCGGCGGATCCCTACCCGGGTACCCCCACACCCCGGAGGGGCCGGAGCAGTCCGGACCTTCAGAGATTGCCGAGTTGAGGGCCATGGTGGCCCAGCTGGCGGAGGGTCACCGCCGGCAGGAGCAGAGGATCGAGCAGCTGCTTGCTCAGGTTGGGGCCCCTCCCCCTACTTCTGCTGAGGCCCCCGCACCACCTGTTGTACCACCGACTATACCGCTGGTGCCTGTTGGCACCATCTTCGAGCAGCGGGGCCCCGGGAGCGATCCGACCTTTGACCCCCGCGGAGGAGCAAGAGTTCACTGATAAACTCACCCAATTCTATAAGCGGGGACCGCCTAGATTTTCGGGGCGGAGCACCCACCCTTGGGAGGTCGGGACTTGGCTTTCAGCAATGGAGAAGTTGTTCCGAGACTTCTTCATCGATCAGAAGTACAGGGTACACATGGCTGTACATTGCTTGGACGGGGATGCTGACGCGTGGTGGCGTCGGGTGGAGCCCCTGGAGTTTCAGATCACCCGGCAGCTACCGTGGGCAGAGTTCAAGATGATGGTTCTGGACACGTACTTTTCTACTAGCGTGAAGAAAAAGATGGAGGATGATCTGAAGAACCTCCAGCAAGGCGACCGGTCGGCATGGGACTACGTCCAGGAGTTTTCTGCAGTTGCTCAACTGCGTACCCTACGTTGCTAGGGACGGGCCACATCAGGTGGAGCTCTTCGAGTTGGGCCTACGCCCGGAGATCTATACCTTAGTGCATGCGCAGAGACTACAGACCCTGGAGGAGGCGGCAGAGCATGCACAGTGGGTCGAGAGGGGAGACACGTCGTCGCCAGACGTGGAGGCCTGGTCGCTCAGGGATCCGACAGGAAGCGGCCAGCGCAGGATGATGGGGGACAGGCCAGTTCCTGGAGGCCGCCCCGACCCCCGCCGCCTCAGTTTTCAGGCCGCGGGCGTTCGGAGCGGTGAGGGCCTGGTGGATCCCAGAGGCCCCCACAGCAGCAGCAGCACTCACGACAGCAGCAGCATTCACAGCAGCAGAGGTCGCAGTCCCGGCAGCAGGGACCTCAGCGGCAGAGGCAGCAGCAGCAGGGGAGGCAGCCCCAGACCCCAGCCAGGTGCATTTTCTGCCGGGGACAGCATCCTTCTGATACTTGTGACCAGAGGTTTGGCCGCTGTTACCGGTGCGGACAGTCGGGCCACGTTCGAGCTACTTGCCCCTATGCGCCCGCACCGGCTCCTTCCTCAGCATCAGCCCCATCGGCACCCCAGCAGCGGTCCTATGCTCCAGCGAGCAGGGCCCCTTCTTCTCACCCGGCAGACTACCGACCACCGGCACAGAGCGGGCGGGTCTATGCCGCCCAGGTTGAGGACTCCCTGGCAGCCGACCACGTGGTGGCAGGTATCATTTTACTTTCTGGCAGTAGAGCTCGCACTTTATTTGATACCGGTGCATCACATTCTTTTATCAGTAGAGCATTCGCATTATCCCATGGACTAGAGTTAGGCCGGTTGCCACATGCATTAGAGGTACAGATCCCGGGGCATACTCTGCATGTAGGGGAGTGTTGTTGGTCTTGCCCTGTACAGATCGAGTCGTGGATCTTGCCAGCGGACCTGATGGCCCTGACCCAGTTGCGAGACTTTGATGTAGTCCTTGGGATGGACTGGCTGACTCGCTATTTTGCGACTATTGACTGTGCCGCGAGGACGGTGACTTTTAGCGAGCCGGGCCAGGAGATGGTTGTGTACAGAGGGTGCCAGAGTGCTTTCTTCGCCTCGATAGTTTCGACTTCTCGTGCGAGGCAGATGATGCGCAGTGGATGCGTGGCCTTTTTGGCCAGTGTGGTTGAGGAGCCTGCGGCGGCACCGGGACTCGCGGATATTCCTATTGTCCACGAGTTCCCGGATGTTTTCCCACCAGAGCTGACTAGTATGCCGCCGGATAGGGAGATTGAGTTTTTGATTGACGTAGTCCCAGGAACTGCTCCAATCTCCAAAGCCCCTTACCGAATGGCACCGGCGGAGTTGCGTGAGTTGAAGGCGCAACTTCAGGACTTATTGGACAAGGGTTTCGTGAGGTCGAGTGTATCGCCTTGGGGAGCGCCGGTGCTGTTCGTGAAGAAGAAGGATGATTCACTTCGACTTTGTGTGGATTACCGAGAGCTGAATAAAGTGACCATCAAGAACAAGTACCCTTTGCCGCGCATCGATGACTTATTTGATCAGCTGCAAGGGTCTTGTGTCTTCTCTAAGATCGACTTACAGTCTGGTTACCACCAACTGAAGGTGAAGGCCGAGGATGTTCCAAAGACAGCATTCAGGACTCGGTACGGGCATTATGAGTTCACTGTCATGCCTTTTGGATTGACTAATGCCCCTGCCGCCTTTATGGATTTGATGAACAGGATCTTTCGACCTTATCTGGACCGATTTGTGGTAGTGTTCATCGATGACATCCTGGTTTACTCTCGGAGCGATGTGGAGCACGAGGAGCACCTGAGGATTGTGCTGCAACTTCTGAGGGAGAAGAAGTTGTATGCCAAGTTATCTAAGTGCGAGTTTTGGCTTCGAAAGGTTGCCTTTTTGGGCCACGTGATCTCAGCTGCAGGAGTGGCGGTAGACCCGGCAAAGATTGAGGCAGTCCGGGATTGGCCCCGACCGACGACGGTAGCAGAGGTTCGTAGTTTTATGGGCTTGGCTGGACATTACCGTCGGTTTGTGGAAGGTTTTGCGAAACTTTCCGCACCCCTCACTCGTTTGACGCGCAAAGGAATTAAGTTTATCTGGAGTGAGGATTGCCAGAGGAGCTTTGAGGAATTGAAGAGCAGATTGATGTCAACTCCTATCCTTTCCCTCCCTATTATGGGGAAAGGATATGTGATCTATAGTGACGCATCGCACAGTGGACTTGGTTGCGTGCTGATGCAGGAGGGTAAGGTAATCGCTTATGCTTCACGGCAACTTAAGGATTATGAGAAGAATTACCCTACCCATGACTTGGAGCTAGCTGCCGTGATCTTTGCACTGAAGTTGTGGCGCCACTATCTGTATGGGGAGCACTGCGAGATTTACACCGACCACAAGAGCCTGAAATATCTGTTCACACAGAAGGAACTTAATTTGAGACAACGCAGATGGTTGGAGCTGTTAAAGGACTATGATGTGGACATACTCTACCATCCTGGCAAGGCCAACGTGGTCGCTGATGCCCTGAGCAGGAGGGCAGTACAGAGCCTATCCTTGATGATCACCGACCAGGCGCCATTACTGGAGCAGATGAGGCGATTAGAGCTTGAGGTGGTGTCCCCTGGGGTTTCTGCTAGACTGCTGTCCTTGGTCGTGCAGCCCACTCTGTTAGACAGGATTCGGGAGAAACAGAGTGAGGACCCCCATTTGATGAGGATTCGAGAGCAGATTCAGGCTGGCGAGACAGGAAATTTTTCAGTTGATGCTGCGGGAGTACTACGGTACAGGGACCGAGCTTGCGTGCCTATGGACTCAGAGATTCGAGAGCAGATCTTGCGGGAGGCTCATTATACACCTTATACCATCCATCCTGGTGGGACTAAGATGTATAAGGACCTCAAGGCACAGTTTTGGTGGAGCGGTATGAAAAGAGATATTGGCAGATTTGTGGCGCACTGCTTAACTTGTCAGCAAGTAAAGGCTGAGCATCGTGTACCTGCTGGCAAGTTGCAGAGTCTCCCAATCCCTGAGTGGAAGTGGGATCATATCACTATGGATTTTGTCACGGGATTGCCGAGAGCACAGACTGGAGCAGATGCGATATGGGTGGTCGTGGACAGACTCACCAAATCCGCTCACTTTCTACCGGTTCAGATGACTTGGCCATTGGAGCGACTGGCACAGATGTACTTAGCTGAGGTGGTCAGATTGCACGGGATACCCGTTTCCATTGTATCGGATAGAGACTCGAGGTTTGTCTCGCGCTTCTGGAGGAGTTTACAGACGGCCCTGGGGACACAGCTTCGCTTTAGCACAGCGTTCCACCCACAGACGGACGGACAGTCAGAGCGCACCATTCAGACTCTCGAGGATATGCTGCGAGCATGCATTCTGGATTTCGGGGGAGGGTGGCACCGACACCTGGGATTGGTTGAGTTTGCGTACAACAACAGCTATCAAGCGAGCATCCAGATGGCTCCGTTTGAAGCGTTGTATGGGCGCAAGTGTCGGTCACCCCTATATTGGGGTGATGTGGGCGAGAAAAAGACCTTGGGTCCTGATCTACTATTGGAGGCAGAGGAGAAGGTCAGACTGATTCGACGACATCTTGAGACCGCTCAGAGCCGACAGAGGAGTTATGCTGATACCCGACGGCGGGACTTAGAGTTTCAGGTGGGCGATCATGTCTTTTTGAAGGTCTCACCTTCGAAGGGGATTCGGAGATTTGGGATTCGTGGAAAACTGAGCCCTCGTTATATTGGACCTTTTGAGGTATTGGAGCGCATAGGACCAGTTGCCTACCGGCTTGCACTCCCTCCCAGATTGGCTAGGGTTCACGATGTGTTTCATGTATCCACCCTGAGGAGATATGTTTATGACCCGTCGCACATCATTGATTTCGCCCCACTGGAGATTGCTGAGGACTTGAGTTATGTCGAGCGACCGTTGCGGATTTGGACCGTGAGGTTAGAGAGCTGCGCAGCCGGGCCATTCCTTATGTGAAGGTTCTGTGGAGCAACCAGGGCGAGCGCGAGGCTACTTGGGAGCTGGAGTCAGCGTTGAGGGATGCCTACCCCGACTTGTTCGAGGCCCCGGCTTGAGGTATGACTCTAGTTTCGAGGACGAAACTTCCGTTTAGTGGGGGAGGATGTGATGACCTGGATCTCCGCAGAGCTGTTGCAGTGCGTTGGAGTGGCCATCAGAGGCCTACGCGGTGTGCTGGAGGTGTTTAGGGCACAATTGGACACAAGTGTTGGACTCCAGGCTCAAATGGATCACATGGGTGATCGGTTGACTCTGTCGGGTCTCTGGAAGTGTTTTCCGCGCGAAACGGATATTAAGATTGGGCTCGGCGCGAAATTTGGACCAAGAATACCTTTCCAGGGGCATTTGGCAATTTTTTGAGTGGGAATTTGGCAAAGCGGACGTCAAATTCGGATTCAGCGCGCGAAAACGGTCAAGATGGACTATCTGCTGGATTTTTTCTGAGCTTCGGGTACTGTTCATCGCCGGAACAGTAACTCCGGCGATCGCCGGCGGCGGCGGCGGCGGCGGGCAGCGTCGGCGGGCGGCGGCGCGGCCTCGGGCAGGCGGAACGGCGGCGGCACAGGGCGCGGGCAGCGCGCGGGCGCGCGGGCAGGCGCGCGGTCCACGCGGCCGTCGTGCACCAAGGCGGGGACACGTGGCACCACCTCATAGGCCGGCTCACAGCTCCCGGTCTACGGAGCATGATGGTTGGGTATTGGTTCACGGTGCGCCGGAGTGGACACGTGGCAGGTTACCATTGGTTCGGCTTACGGAGGCTCGTGCATCGGGTGCAGCGGTCAGTGGCAGGGACACGTGGCGCTTTCCTATTGGCTGGTCAACTGTGTGGGCAGGAGGGGCAGCTGGCGCGGGCAGGCGCGCAGGCGCGACAGTACTGTTGACCGGGGACACGTGTCGACTCCCGGGGTTGGCCACGCGGCGCAGCAGGAGTCGAGGTTTTGGCTGTCGCCTGTTCGGGCGACACGTGGCGGGCTCTGAGGCGGGTCGGACGGACCGCGGATCCCGTCCGACGGCGCGCCATGGGCCGGGCTGCACTGTGCGCGCCCGAAAGTCTTGGGCCGGGCCGCACTGTGCGCGCCCGAAAACTTCCGGGCGCCCGGAAGTTGGGACCCGGATGGTATTTTTCTAATTGTTTGGGAGGCCTATTTAAACAGCCCGAGCTCCTTTCTTCTCACTTTTTCCACCATTTCTGAGCCTCCTCTCACCAAGGTGTCTTCAGCAAAGTTGTTCCCCTTCGAGTTCTACATCTTCTGGAGGATTTCCAAGATTTGTGGTGGCACACACTCCGAGGTTTGGATTTTACGGCGCGGCGCGACGCTCGTTCCCTTGTGATTCCCTTCGTCGCATTTCAGTGCACGGACTCTCCCGAGCTACCCCGGCAGTATTTTTCAGCGATTCTTGCGCCATCGTCTTCACGACAGGTAGGGCTACGTTTTTCCGTGTTTACTGGTTTTTCCCATTCTGAGCTTTTCATGGGTTTTTCGGATCATCTTGTGACCTCACTTTCTGGGGTGGGAATTTGGACAGCGCTGTGTTGTTTCGGTGATATCTTCGCGCACAGACCTCGGATTGCAAAAGGCGCTTTGCATCTACACATCACGAGGAATCTCCCCAAATTTTCTTGGAATTTCCTGAATTTTTCCCGAAGGTGAGAAGCCTCTGTTTACAGTACTTTCAGATTCAGTTTTTGCGATCGACTTGCTTCGGGATGGTTCTCTTGTCGAATTTGGTTCTCAGCATAGAAAACTCGTGGGTGAACGTGCAGGTACTCGTTTCGACCGGTTCGTCGCGAGGATCACGATAGTATTTTTCTGGGAATTTCTCGGGTACTTTCCGCAGGTGAAAATGGCTAAACTATTAAACGGATATTTTGGGACAGATTTTGGTTTGAAACTTGGAATATTAATTGCATGTGTTCTTTGGGGTTGTAGCGCATTGTTGTGGGGGATTTCCGGATCGGGCGTGGACTTTGCTTCCGGGGACCGGAATTAGCGCTCGAGGTGGGTACCGTTGTTAACACTCCTACTTGTAACATCCCCACTAGGCCTATTTGAGTTGCTACCATGTTATATTGCTAAAAGAACCGGTAAAAGCGATTATTGCATGCTAATTGAGAATTGGGCTTATTTTTAGGACTTGCATCTTTAAAAGGACTAAGTATTAATTAATGATTAACTCTTGTAAATAATATGTCGCCGGAAATCACGGGAAGGGTCTTGCTAAATGGATTATGTTGCTTATACATGTGGGAACCTCTTATACATACACATAAACTGATTTGGGGTAACTTAGTAAAATGGAAGTTTATTTGAACAGCATACCTCTACTTTGTGAGAACCAAAATACTGGAATCATGTTTTAATAAAGGACTTTGCATGCTTGTATGGACATCTAGCTAGGCCACCATTTTCTGCTACACTATTATGCTGGAACTGACTTAGGAGAAACCATGCTTTTATTTTCTCTCCTTTTGTCTAGATTTAGGGGATAGTGCGCTCGGGTTCGAGCAGGGGCTGGGATAGTGTAGTCAGACAGTTGTGGGATTTGGGACAGGCAGGCGGTGAGGGCAGGGCATTGCGGCAACCGCGGATTTTTGGCGGTTGACCGGACAGTGGTTATTGCATCAGATTGGGGGACAGGTTTTGGGCTTCTTTTAGTGGATGGGCTTTCCACTTAGATCAGTGTCGTGATCCAGTCCTGCTGACTTTGACACTTGTTACTGAGGCACTTGACTCGTGTGGGTCGCTCCCCTCGAGTGCCACTCCGGAGTGTGCGGTTTATAGATCTCGAGTCTTCGCGACTCTCATCCCCTATCGGTGTTATGCGTAGGCTGGCATACCCGATTTGGCAGGCAGAGCAGGCAGTACCAGTGCTTACTGGTGTATCGATTGGGTTTAGACAGGCAGGCATTTACATTCTGATGCATCCATTTAGCTATACTTTTAGCTGGCACCTTAGAGGCATGTAGTGGTAGCTCTATTCATCATCCGCAGTCTTATTCACAGCTTACCACCTTTGTTTTGTTCTCCGCCTCTTATAGTCCTAGTGGGCATGTCTGAGTAGAGGTTTACCCACTAGGAGGAGGCTACTGTTCTATAGTAGTTCTCACTCCCCACTGTTTCCTTTTTCTCTTCCCCTTTGTTTTGCAGAGTCGTCTGCGGCAGTTGCGGGCCCCTCCTCAGCGGATCGAGGTAAGAGGATCGCGGACTAGATAGCGGTCTACCCAGGCACCAGTTCAGTTACTAGATGTACCCCGATATTCTCAGATACTCTACTTTTCATTTCTTTTGGGTCTGGCTTTGGCCAGCTGGTTGTATTTGATTAGTGAGCTGGGAGAGATATTTGTATTATTGAGAGTTTACTTCTGCACTTTTACTTTCCAGCTTTATCTGAGATGTATTAGTTCTGGTTTAGCTCTATTTATGCTCGTTTATTATATCATCTTTATTTGAGCAGGTTACCAGCGCTTCGTGTACACGGAAAATTCCGTGTACACGGCGGATCTGTAAACGAGCCCGGGTTCTGGTTTACACCCGGGGCGTGACAACATGGGACATGTTCAGGATCCGGATCAGACATTCCAATCCGGATCCCGAAGGGTGTTCGTTCATACACTGGTTCAATCCGGATCGCAGCATCTCATGATCCGGATCCCGAACACTAGTTTTACCTGTTTACTTGCACGATCCGGATCAGGATTTGCAATCCGGATCCCGAACGTTGATGTTTGGTGAAACTGTATGAACGATCCGGATCAGCCATTTCGATCCGGATCCCGAACTATTGTTTTTCTGGAAACCGTCTTTCTTGCTACTGCAATCCGGATCGCCGAAATCCGATCCGGATCGCCGTCCGTAAAATTTCTAGAAATGGTAGGTTTTTTATTCTTATCTCCTTCCAAATGTTTCTAACCTATAAATAGACCCTATGACTCTTTTTCTAGGGTTAATCCAAAGAGCGGCATATATTGAAAAAGACGGCCGTGATAGAATAATCCACATATAGAGAAAAAAGGAAATACTAGATTTAATTCTATGTTTCTTCATCTATAATTGATTGATTTGATTCTAGGTTTTCATACTCAGATTTTGAGTAGAATCAAATCAATGAATACTTAGATGGTATTTCCGATCTATTTCTAATCTAAGTATTCGGCGGATCATCACCACCCAAAAACAACGATTTCCCCAAAAATCGGCTCGTGGACTCGCGTGTCGTTGTGGATTCAAGGTTCAACCGCTCTCGTGGATTCGGAGCGAGGTACGTTCGTGGATTCGAAGCGTGCTACTGGGTGAAGACCATGGATTCGGTCAGACGTCGTGGACTCGACGTTGGACGCCGTGGATTCGGCGTTGGACGCAGATCGTGGATTCCAGACGCGTTGCGGAACGAGCGGAGAAGATCAACTAGGAGCGTATGGTAAAAGGTTGAGTCGTCTGTGTCACGCCCCGGGGTCGAAACTGCGACCCGGGCTCGCCAACAGATCCGCCACCTATGCCAAACCCGCATAGGCGAAGCGTCCTAACTGCAAAAAGAACTACAGCTAACAGATATCAGAGCTAAAAGATAAAACTGCTGTAGAATAAAATCAACCACTGTACAACTGAAGATAAAACAACAAGGTCCATCTCCCAAAAATGATAATCATACATTAACCTCGAGTACAAAACTCATAGCTCAACAGGGAGATATCTCAAATAAAACATCAGTGTACAAGCTCTCAATACATCATATCCTCACTACATCAGTCTCTCAAAAGAGGAAATAAATACCAATCTACCGACTATACTGAAGATCTCCTCCAAAGAGGGTACCGCTACTCTCCAAAGATGGGTCTGGATCTAGCTCGCTACTCCCTCACCACGCACAGCAACCACAGAACGGCAACACCCGCCAAGACTCTGCAAAACAAAGAGGAGAAAGGACAAAAGGGGGAAAACCCCCAACGGGCGTGAGAACTACGCAATAAGGGAGTTCTCAGTGGGTATCGCCACAAGGCCCGACGATCTGCCCACCAAGACTACTAGAGGCAAAAGATAACCGATGCAGTAAAACTGAAAGAAGAAGCTGGAAACACTCTACAGCTACCATGCCTCTATCCAAATGCTCAAATGGGGAAACTCTGATGAAGATATGCAACACTCGCACACGAGGTGCTCAATTGACCCAATCGAGCTGACTGCCACATCGGGTCCAGTCAAACCTGCGCCCACCTACAACCACCTCCCGCTGACGGGCAGGAATTACGTAGGGCGTCCAAACGGACTAACTCGCTATTGAGTAGTGGCTCATGCAGGCTATAGTCATAATCCATGCTCTCTCTCTCAGAACGGATAGACTCAAGATGCTCAACCTCTCACACAATGGTCAAAGAACTCACAACGACCACGGGACCACCGTCAAACCCCGAACGGTTCCCAACAATACAAGCACTGGTCTAAACAAAGCTACTAGACTCCACTCGGTCCCCCAGGCACGAGTGTAACAAAAAGTATCTGCCTGAATAAACCCAATCGATAGACCAGTAATCACTGGTACTGCCTGCTCTGCTGTCGAACTCAAGAACCCTGCCTGGTGCCCGGCGCTCACACCGTGGAAAGCCTACTCCGGAGTGGCACTCGAGGGGAGCGACCCACACGAGTAAAGTATCACTGTATCAAGCATCACTGTATCGAGTATCTCTGTAACCACTGTCTCATAATAGCAGGACTGGATCAAGACTATGATCAAAGTGGGAAACTCCGTCCACTAACAAAACCCCGATCTGATGCAATAGTACTCATAAAGTGGGAAACACCATCCACTAGAACAAATCTGATACCCAATCTGATGCAATAGTCAACATCCGGTCAACCGCCCAAAGTCCGCGGTCACCGCAATAACCCACAACCCACAATTGGGTAAATTAATCAAGATTCGGTCAACCGCCTACTGTCCGCGGTTGCCGCAATAACCCACAATCCACAATTGGGTAAATTAATCAAGATCCGGTCAACCGCCTACTGTCCGCGGTTGCCGCAATAACCCACAATCCACAATTGGGTAAATTAATCAAGATCCGGTCAACCGCCTACTGCCCGCGGTTGCCGCAATAACCCACAATCCAACATCAAGCACACCCTGTCTCTGACCCTAAGGTCCCAGCTACACTATCCCAAACCTCTGCTCGAACCCGAGCAACATGACTCAAAAGTCTAAATAAAAAGGAGAAAGAAAGCAATCATGGTTTCTCCTAAGTCAAATTCCAATATGTAGTGCAGCAGTAAAAGATGGCCTAACTATATGTCCATACACATATGTCCATACAAGCATGCATTTGTCCTCAAGAAGAATAAAGAAAATAAACCTCATGCCAAAATTATCAATGACCATACCTGTCCATAATTCTCAATCCATAATGGCTCCTCAGAGTAGAACCTGCACATAACTACATAATCCTATCCCAATGCATAAACCATCCTCATAAAAGGTTATGTGCTAATATGGCATGATAATTAATCATATAGGGTATCCTTGCCTTAGATAAGCTTTCACTAATCATCAACATGACTATTTGATTAATACCATTGTCATACTGTGAATAATTCACTTGCAATTTCCATAAAATCCTCATTGTTAAACTTACCGATCAATCCCAGCTATTGTACCATTCACCTGCATGCAATGCTAACATATGAAAATTTAGAGAACCGTCCACCGGTTCCGGGAATAAGGCACCCACCTGAAAAGCTGACTGTCCAAAGCCCAACAGCTGAAAACACCAAATAACTCTAATCCCTTGCTCCAATAAGTTCAGCACACCCGTAACACTCCTGGCACAATACAAAGTCCACTAATTACACTAGGCTCCCAAATATAGCACTTAAAACCACATACAACCTCGAATTCTGAACTGTTAAATTATCACCTGCAGATAGTTCCCAGAAAATTCCAATAAAAATATCACAGCAATACTTGCGTCGATAGCTTCGAAATGGTACCTTGCACGCCCAAATCGGAGTTCGGTAAGTCAAGATAAAAATTCGGCAAGGGGGTACACTCATACAAAAATCTGTATTAAAACTGTACACTGTTCACTGAGAAAACAGTAATTTTCACCTCTGATGAAATCTCAGAAAAATCCAAGAAAAATACGAGCGCGTTCCTTGCGATCTGTAGATGAAAAAGTTGTACAAGCTCATTTCCGGCTGACGCTTGTGCGCAAAGATATGGCCAAAACACCTCGATGCTGTCCCATAAAGCCAAACAGAAAAAGGGTCACAGTGTTGCCTCGGGATCCGTGCCAAAAACTCGCAACGTGAAAGCGCGATCAATACGAAAGATGAAGCCCTACCTCTTAGGAGTCTGTCGGCGCAAGAATCACAGAAAAAGGAGGTCGGGGTAGCCCAGGGGAGCCAAAACACTGTCGCTGCGCCGAAGAAGAACACTAGAAAGCAACATCGCGCCGCACCATAAAATGGGGAACCTCGGGATTCGTGCCCCCAAAAATCCCAAAACTCGCCAGGAAGATCAAGCACTTAGAGGTGAAAAACTTAGCTTAAGGGAGCTCGGGCAGAGGAGGTGTGGTTTGGGAGAAAAAGCCCCAAAACAGAGGCTCGGGCTGCCTTTAAATAGGCTGAGGAAAACAATTGGGATAATTCCCATTAAGTCCGGATTTTCGGGCGCCCGGAAATTTCCGGGCGCGCATAGTGCGGCCCGGCCCACCACTTTCGGGCGCGCACAGTGCGACCCGGTCCACCCCACAGTCCAGTCCACTACTCCCCCGGGCCCCCACTGCACCCGGTGCACCTGCGCCCGCGAATGGCGACGTGACACGTGGCCCGGCAACCCGTGCACCACGCACGTCGCGCCGTGGACCGCGCACGTCGCGGCTGACCCGGGCCGTACGGCCACCTGCCCCGCCGTACGGCCACCTGCCCCGGTCACCCACTCCACCGGTTGCGTGGACCGGGAGCACAACACCGAACCAATCACCTCACGCCACGTGTCCACCCGGTCTACCGAGCACCCGGGCCCAATTTCAGTGGACCGCGCCTGCTGAACCGGCCAACCGGAGAGCGCCACGTGGCCCGCCCCCGGTGCACGACCTCCGCGGTGGACCGCGCACCTGCCCGCGCGCTCAGCCGCCTGCCCGCGCCCTCAGCCGCCTGCCCGCGGCCGCCAAACGCCTGCCCGAGGCTGCGCCGCCACCCGCCGACGCTGCCCGCCGCCGCCGGCCGCCGCCGGCGATCGCCGGAAATACTGTTCCGGCATGAACAGTACCCGCAAGCTCAAAAACAGTAAGTAATTAGCCCATCTTGACCGTTTTCGCGCGCTGATTCCAAATCCGGCGTCCATTTTGCCAAATTCCAATCCTATAATTTGCCGGAGGCTCCCGGAAAGGTATTTTTAATCCGAATTCCGCGCCGAGCCTAAATTTGATATCCACTCCTCGCGTAAACTGTTCTAAACATCCGATGGGGTCCCCCGATTACCTACGAGATCCATTTTAAGCCCCGAGTCCATCTCTTGTGTCCAAACTGGCGCGCGAACACCGCCGACATGCCACGTAGGCTTCCAGAAGCTGCTGGTCACACTGTAGAAGCCCTGCAAAGATCCGGGTCACCACAGTCTGTGAGTACGTTAAATCACCTTGTAAGTGTTTTAATTCTAGTGGATTTCACCGTGTTATCGGTCCCGTGGTTTTTTACTCCGGCTTGGAGTTTTTCCACGTAAAAATCTTGCGTGTTCATTTTTATTTCCGCATTGGGTTTTATTACGCAATGATTTTTTTGAGTGTTTATTGTTTACACCTATTCACCCCCCTCTAGGTGCTTTTTCCCCTATTTAAATCTATATTAGTATAACCCAACAAGTTTCTGGGCCCAGATTTGGTGGAGGAGACCGAAGCAAAGGTGCGATTGATTAGACAAAGGCTACTGACCGCCCAGAGCAGACAGAAAAGCTACGCGGACAACAGACGCCGAGACTTAGAGTTCATGGTGGGTGAGCATGCGTTACTCCGAGTTTAGCCCTCCAAGGGGAACCGACGCTTCGGCATAAAGGGAAAGTTAAGCCCGAGGTACGTAGGACCGTTCGAGATCCTAGAACGCGTAGGACCGGTGGCGTATCGATTAGCCCTGCCGCCGAATCTCGAACGAGTCCATAACGTGTTCCATGTCTCAATGCTCCGGAAGTACCTAGCTGATCCCTCTCATGCCTTGGATGCCTCCACCATCGAGTTGCGAGAGGATTTAAGCGTCGAGGAGACACCGGTGCGGATTTTGGCAAGAGAGGACAAGAAGTTGCGCAAACGAACAATCCCCTATGTAAAGGTCCAGTGGAGCAACCATGAAGAGCGCGAGGCGACTTGGGAACTGGAATCGAAGATGAGAGAATGTTTTCCCGAATTGATTAGTGGGGTTTGTACTTAAGTTTCGGGACGAAACTTTTTATAAAGTGTGAGTGGTGTAGTGATCCGGCCTTTCGGGGTATTTTTGACTTACATGTAGTCATTTAAGCCTCTAAGTGAAATAAAATTATTCAATTCTTAAAAGTTGGCCGGTGTGTGGTGCTAGTATTTTTCTGCGATAGAGCGCGGAAAAAGAAGGCCGACGGTGCGATCGGATCTGAAATCCGATACCGGGATCTCCCGGAAAGGAATTCCTAGTGATACGGTGATTAGCCATGCATCGAAATCCGTGCAAAATATCTTGCACCCGTTAGAGATAAGGTGGGTTATCTCGTAGGGGATAATTAATTAGTTAATTAATTATCCATGAGGGAAAATAGAATTCTCTTACGTACTAATTAAAAAGGAAATTAATTAAAGATTTAATACGAGCTATATAAGGGATCCCGATTATCGGAAAGAAAAGAAAAGAAAGAAATAAAAACCCTAATCGGTGAGAAGAGAAAAAGAAAAGAAAAGACGGAACCCTAGCCGGAAGAAAGGTAAAGGAGAAAGAGAAGGAGCCCGATCTTCCCGGACATCGAACCGAAGGCAAGAACGCGACCGGACAACCTTCCCGTCAATCTTCGGTTAGTAAAATAATTGTTATAATTTATTTGGGATTTTTTCGTCGTCCCTTTTGTTGAGTTCTTGGGTTTCTCCGTCGTATCCGTCGCCGTCACCGTCATCGTCGCCATGCTAGGGCACGGAACGGACGGCGGAGGCGCGCGGTGCCGCTAGGGCATCGCGCGGAGGAGAGTCACGGACGGCACCCATGCGGACCCGCAACCGCGCGGGCACTGCATGGACGCCGTGTGACTACCGCACGGACGGCACCCATGCGGACCCGCAACCACGCGGGCACCGCATGGGCGCCGCGCGGCCGCCGCGCGGACCCGCAACCGCGCGGGCACCGCGCGGGCGCCGCGCGGCTGCCGCGCGGGCGGCACCCGCGCCGACCCGCAACAGTGTGGGCACCGCGCGGGCGCCGCGCGGCTGCCGCGCGGGCGCCGCGCGGCTGCCGCGCGGGCGGCACGCGCGCGGACCCGCAACCGCGCGGGCGGCACCCGCGCGGGCACCGCGCGTGCGTCGCGCGGCTGCCGCGCGGGCGGCACCCGCGCGGACCCGCAACCGTGCGGGCGCCGTGCGGGGCCGCACCCGCGCGGGCACCGCGCGGCCGCCGCACGGGCAACATCCGTGCGAGGCGTCGCGCCGCGTGGGCGTCGCCGCGGAGACACGCCGCGCGGTTCCGAACCGCGCGGGGCTCCGGCGGACGACGACGGCGGCGCGGGATTTCCGTTTTCGTCAACCCGGACGGTGTTGGACTTTTCCGTCGAAAAGAGTAAATTGGGTCTTTGGTTTTCGGATGTTAGTACACGTTTTTGACTATAGCTATCCTTGCGGACTTTCTTTAGGTCCAAGTGCGCAGCAGGGGTGCGCGAAGGATTCAGGTGTTCCGATTTCTCTTCAAATAGGTGGGTACGGTTGCGATAAGTGCAACAAGTGCAGTAAGTGCATCTATCGTCATTAAAGTGCTCTTAATTTATCTAACAAAGTAGATGGACAGTTTAACCTTTCGCATAATTGTATTTCATCTAACAATTGAAGCGGCTACGGTCGCGGTGCTCACTACACGCCGATCTCGGCAAATCCGTTTCGGATGCTGCACGTACACAGGCGGATTGGCCTCCGCATGGGTGTACTTTTCCGGAGAAGTGGTCTCTTTTGACCCGTGTACCTCACAAAGGGGTGGGTGCCGTGAGGACCTCTTCGCGCCCGCTGAAAATAGCACACCAGCACCGTGAAGAGGTTAAAAGCATCAAAGAGGTGTTTGCGCACGAGGGGAGACTTTAGTCTCCCCAACAGGGACTCTGGGGTTGGTGCCCAACTTAATTGATAAATCTGGGGTTGGGGCCCAGCTTAATTATTTGCAGGGTTTTAGCGAAAGGTTCCGGTGTTTTCGGTTTGCTCCTTATTCCTTATTGTTATTAGACATCTACTTTGTTTGTCACTGACATTACCCACTCCGTGACAGGTGTTACGAGGTGCGTTAGCCGGGAGGGCGGTGAGACTGCGTCGCGAGGACCGTAGTCAGATACTTGGGTTTATTATCTCATTTCCCTTATGCCTTATTTAGTTAATTTGCTTGTGGATCGTATTAGCCGTGGACATGTATTACTTAGCGCTGTGGATGAGGTGTACTTTTATGCTTTGATGCTTTTAGTGATGTTTTCGTATGCGGCACGTTTTCATGACGAAACAAATGATTTCGAAAATGTTTTCTCAAAACGAAGTGCCGTGTGGGCACGGGTCTTGCAACCGTTGGTTTTATCCTTTCTAAACACTGATGCCGCTTTAATATTCCGCTGAAAATAAAACAACAAGGTGTCGAGTGGACACCAGTCTTTTTAAACATTAGTTAAACTACTGTACTCTGTTTGACGATGTATGTCTATTGTATGGTTGATGGTTGAGGTATGTTGTTGTAAATGAGACGCCGTGCATATACAAAGAAGACTCTGTCCGTGGGCAGAGAGAATTTGTGTATGTGGCGGTCTGGCACGCACCGGGGATGAGGTTTAAGTTACCTTGTTAAGAAGAAAAAAAATAATAATACACGAAATTTTCCGCTTTGATAGACTCAAAAACCCCCGGGGGCGTGACACCTTTGCCCTCCACATCAGGCGGCGGAGCGACAAGGAAACACGGTAAATGTAATTGGTTGCGAATTTAGCCATGTTATGGAAAAGCGATTGCGAAATAGTCTAGAAAATTTCGCAAGTAAAGGCTGGGCCATTCATGGCAATTGAATGAGCAAGTGCTCAACTGTGTCTTTCACCTACTTAGTGAAAGTGGTCAGGCAACAAGTCTAAGATTCTTCCTGGATTGAGATAGGGATTCAAGAATGAGTTGCTCGTGTAGTCTCGGCAAGCAGACAATTTGATGCCGGTCACGATATACAGTGAGCCCAGTAGTGAGGGCAAAATTCCTCCCTCTCGATCTAGTAGGAGTCGAGATGTGATTCAAGTTTCGAGGACGAAACTTATTTTAAGGGGGGTAGAATGTAAAGTACCGGATTTTCGGCACATAAATAAATGTAAATAAAAATGGTATGAAATACTATTTTTATGAAAGTTAGAGAAGTAAGGATGATGTGGAAGCGAATTGGGCCGAAATCGGGTTAAAATGGAGAGATCTAGAATTTTATTTGAGGAAGCGGGCCCAGATTTTTAGTAGAAAATTCACAGTGTCAGAAAATTCCGAGAAAATTCTGGGAGCTCCGTAATATTGTTTTAAGGCCATGGTAAAAGTTTCGCGTTGATCGGACGCCGGATAGTGAGAACGGGCTCCGCCAATAGTGTCGGAAGATTCCGAAAAAATTACGGGAGCTCCGTAATTATGTTTTAAGGTCAAAGTAAAAATTTTGCGTTGATCGAATTCCCAAATTGTGAGAACGGGGTCCGCCAACGATTCTCGATACAGTGAGACTTTTGGTGACCCAGGAATGGCCCAAATTGAAAATTTAAAATTTTTTATGATAGATTAAGTTGAGAGGAGCCTGTCTGTCAAATTTGGACGGAAACGGGTGAGAAACGGACAGAAAACAAGACGAAAATCGATAAAAATATGCACGCGCGGCCGGTGGGGCGCCACGTGGCAGCACCCCACTGGCTGCTGCAGGTCGCAGCAGGCCCGCGTGTGGGGCGCGCGCCAATGTGGCGCGCGGGTGTGCCCCTGGGTGGATTTGAATTTCAAAATTTGAAATTTAGACCGCCACGTGGCGGTTCCCCATTGGGGACCGGGTCCACGGAACCCCTTCTTCTCTTCTTCTCTTCTTTTTCTTTATTTCTTCTCCCCGCGCAGCCATCCTCTTTTCTCATTTTTCTTCTCCACCCGAGCACTAGAGAGAGAGAGAGAGAGAGTGGGAGAGAGAGAGAGAGAAAGAGAGTGGGGGAGGGAATCTCGTGGGGTGCGGCGGCGCGCCGTGGATCTCGTGGAACGCGCAAGGTGTTCCAAAAGCATGATGGGCGGCGCAATGGCATCGAGGTAGGCTCCGCATTTTTATTTATTTTTGTGATATTTTTGGCACAATTTTGAGGCGTCATTTTGGATTTTGGATTTGACCCCTTTGCCCACGTGCATGTTAGGGACCCAACTTTCTGTGTCGTTTTACTGCGCAAGTTTCGCGGGCGTTTTGGACGCGCCTCGTTTTGCGTTCCGTTCGTGGGAGACTTGCACCGTTTTGCGTGCGGATTCGGCAAATGCGCGCAATTTTGGATGCGAACTCGTAAAACGTGCACCGTTTTGCGTGCAACGTTGAAAAAGGAACGTGCACTGTTTTGCATGCCAATACAAGGTATGTGCTCCCTTTTGCGTGCAAGTTGGACTAACGGGCACCGTTTTGCGTGCGGGCTCTAACATTGCGTCTCGTTTTATGTGCAGGGCCGAAAAAATGTGCACCGTTTTGCGTGTCAATACGGGGTACGTGCTCCGTTTTGCGTGCGGGTTCGACCAATACGCATCGTTTTGCGTGTAGATTCTAATAGCTTGCATCATTTTTCATGCAGGGCTAGAAAAAATGTGCACCGTTTTGCGTGCAACCCTACAGTCAGACGCGCACCGTTTTGCGTGCAGTTTCGAGGTACGTGCACCGTTTCGCGTGCAGTTCGTGTTGACGCGCACAGTTTTGCATGCCGACCCTAATATTATGCATCGTTTCTCGTGCAGGGAAAGAAAAGACGTGCACCATTTTGCGTGCAACCTTAAGAGAAGCATGCTCCGTTTTGCGTGCAAACTCGAGGGATGTGCACCGTTTTGCGCGCAAACTCGAGGAAACAAGTGGAATTGCGCGGAGACCAATTGCAAGTGTCTACAAGCAATTGGGGGCATCACAAGGTGGGGAATTCTGCCGAAATTGGGTGACCTCTCCCCTTGCTCCTTTGCTTTTCGATTCGAAGCATGATAGTAGCCTGTTAGAGGCGTTAGGTAATTATGATTATGATTGCCTGTGTAGATGGATTCAGATGAAAAAGAGCAACTGTTGGTTGCCAGAGATACGGGATTAGTTGTGCATGTGCAAAGAGACATAGAGAAAAAGTGCAACTGTTGGTTGCCAAAGATATATGATGAATATGCATGCGTAGAGATAATTGTTATTTTATGAATGTGATGAAAATAATTGCATGCATGAAAATGATTAGCTATTCATGATTGTGAGCATGTTAGGGTATAACCCTAGGAATCGCGTGACATAAGGGAACAACAGTTGTTGGTAGTAAGACTAGGAGAAAACGTAGTATAGGGGTTTGACGAGTGACATCAACTTAGGAGTTTTCCTAGGGAGGACGAGTGGCATGGTCTTAGGTGATAACCTAAGGACACTGGATAGAGTGATCAACATAGAGTCAGAGAACTCTAGGATGTATACGACATGGGACTTAGGTAAAGGGGACCTAAGGAGAGCTAGTGATCAGCATAGAGTCAGGGAACTCTAGGATGTATATGACATGGAACTTAGGTAAAGAGAACCTAAGGTGAACTTGTGATCAGCATAGAGTCAAGGAACTCTAGGACAAGTATGACATGGAACTTAAGTAAAGAGAACCTAAGGTGAACTTGTGATCAGCATAGAGTCAAGGAACTCTAGGACAAGTATGACATGGAACTTAGGTAAAGAGAACCTAAGGTGAACTTGTGATCAGCATAGAGTCAAGGAACTCTATGACAAGTATGACATGGAACTTAGGTAAAGGGAACCTAAGGTGAGCTAGAAGAGTTTAAACTCACAGACAGAAAAAAAAAAAATAATAGAGTCAAGTTGACTCTAGGATTCAGTAAGGAATCAAGAGAATGGAAAAATGGATTAAGTGTGGAGACATGAAAGGGAAAACAGGAAATTAGAGTTAGTGTAACTCTAAGATAATAGTGGAACGGGAAATTAAAGTCAGTGTAACTCTAAGTTAAAGTGGAACAGAAAAATAAAGTTAAGTGAACTCTAGGATTCAGTGAGGAATCAGGAAAGCGGGACAAGATCTCAAGGTTAAAGAATTAAACAAATATAACCCTAGAGAGTTATAGGGTGTCTGGACAAATGGACAATAACTTTAACTTCAATTTGAGTTAAACAAAAGAAAGTGAAATGTGTAAGAGTCCAGGAGACTCTCTAATTATCCTTATGGCAAGACCTAGGATAAGAGGTAATAAATGCAAAAGGTAAAGATTAATAGCAAGCTAAAAGCGGCTAAAAGAGCATATCGAGAATGTAAATGGCGCCTTCGAATTTGAGACTCGTCATTGTGGAGCAGGACTCCCTGGGCAGTGACCCGTCGGACGAGATACTTTCGAAAGGCTAAAAGTGAAAGTAAAGAGCTAAATGCTTAAAGAAAAGAGAAAGAGATTGCCAGTGGCAAAGAGGGAGCTACAAGCTCGTATAAGACAGAAAAGCAAATGTTAAGAGCAAAGAGGCCAAGTGCTAAAGTAAAAGAAAAAGAAAAGAGAAAGAAAAGAAAAGAAAAAAAAAGATAAAACGGGCGTACCTCCGGGGGCGAACGTACAACTGTCGGAGTTGGACAGGGTCCCTCTCCCGGGCAGCGACCCGTATGACAGGTTCTAGAGTACTCTTGTCAGAGTTTGGCAGTGACCCTATCGGGCAGTTTCCCGTATGACAAGTCCCCCCGGCAGGACGGGGTAACACTTGCGAGTGTTATCGGCAACCTTAGAAATCTTATCTGATGGTAGCAGGACTACCGGGCTAGGGCCCGTTGGATAAGAATTTCTGAGGGTTAACTTAAATTAAACCACCATAAGGTAAAGAATAAAAAGAACAGAGAGTGGCCAAGGTGGTCGGGTTAGTGTAACCCAGTATACAGCGGCTTAGTGGCCGAGTTGGTGGTTAGTTGCCTAGTGTGGCTAGACAGAGTAGTGATGGATTGGTGAGTATACACAGATAGTGTAGTGGCCAGTATATGCATATTAGCATTATGATATTGAGGATTTTAATTTCCTAGCACTATTATTATTGCTTCCATTGGACCAAGTGGTGTAGGACACCTTTTCTCGGTGGTTGAACCCACTGGGAACTCAGTTGTAGTTCTCACACCCCTTGGGTGACTCCCCCCACAGGTTCAGGTATGGATGCAGCGGTTGCGGCGGTTCAGATGAGACGGCGAGACATGCGACAGGGGCAAGGGCCCAGCAGCATAGAGACCTAAAGGGTCTAGCAGAGGTATCCCTTTTATTTATTTCTTGAGTGAACCTTGTATGGTGAGGAAATTATGTAAGAGAATTGTAATAATTTTATTTGCAAGTTCAAGAATGTAAGATGTAATAAAGCAATGCATGGTTCACTCTTGTATGCTTTCATTTCCGCATTAACTGTTGGTTATTGAATGAAAGTTTTAAATTTGTAGTGATTTTTAGTACTCTGATATTGAGCTTCCGCATACACTTGTTGTGTTATTATGGATGTTACCGTTCCTTTCGGGTAGAAAAAGGTCTTACCCGATTGGCGGGTCTGTTGGCGTGCCCGAACCGTACAAATTGGCAGACTCGAGGCGTGACAGATTAGAGTGGTATCAGAGCCTAGAATAGTCCTAGGTGGTTAGTGAACCTTAGAGAAACCCTAGAGATTAGCACGAGAGAGTGTGTGGATTATCGAGCGAAAGTAATTGATTGGTTATTGTTGTCCCCAAAAAGGATGTTGGGACTAATCGAGGGCGACGAGCTTTTATTGTCACGCCCCGGGTCGAAACTGCGACCCGGGCTCGCCAACAGATCCGCCGCCCATACGGGAAGCCCCGTATAGACGTAGCGTCAAACCTGCAAAAGATCATCTATACTATACAGATATCAGAGCCGAAAGGTAAATGCAGAGTAAAATAAATACAACTCTAGAAATATACATCCCAAGTCCTCACCAAAATACATATATCTCTCAAAATAAGAAGAGTACAACTCAATCCTCACTACATGATCACTCAACATGAACTCTCAAAATGCAAGGAGGTACATCTACTCTCAAGACGACGACTGGTAGGGATCTATCTCGCGACTCCCTTACCTCGGTCAGCCGGATCAGCAACAGGTGCAGCAGGAACTGGAGTAGAAGTCCCTGGGGAAAAGACACCACGACGGGTGTGAGAACTACTTCCCACAGTAGTTCTCAGTGGGTGCCGCCAACAAGCCCGACGGTATGCCCACTAAGTCTACTAGAGGCATAAAGTAACAGAATGCAATGCAGGAAAGAAAAGCGGGTAAATAAACTCTACAGCTACTATGCCTCTATCTAGATGCTCAAGGAGTGGAACAGAAAGAAATATGGTGCATCTACTATCTCTCAACTCAGATCACCCAATCTACACTAACTGCCACATCGGGTCCAGTCAAACCTGCGCCTACCTACTGCCGTTACATCCACGGAGGACCGGACTTACGTAGGGCGTCCGTGACTGCCACTAACTGGCCCAGCCAGAGGGACTGCGTCGACAAGTCGCGATAGCAAGTAACAAGCCCAACTCCGGAGTGGCACTCGAGGGGCGCGACCCCAACGAGGAAAGTATCTGCGCATCTCTGTCGAGCTCAAATGTGGCTCCTGCAGGCTAAAATCCAAATCCTCGATCAACAAGATCGACTGTAACCAAGAACACTGTCTCTCTCACAGGCTGGAAAACTACACAGCCAAGACCCACTGTCACTCTGATGGCTCCCAAGAACTCTGATCTACAGACTGCTATCAGACTCCACTCGGTCCCAGACACGAGTGTAAAAACATCCCACAACAACCCGACCTCTCGGCCCACTACACGGGCGAGGAAAAGCTAAGTCCAGAATGATATAAAGAATAGCGATGTGGGAATGTCTAGAGCAATAAAAACCTAGCCCAAGTTGAAGTTTTCTACAGTCTGGCTGAACATGCTGCATATGGCGGGGGTGCTAGGTCAAATCCCAAGATAGCAATAAATTAACAAGTTGTAGGAAACAATATAACACATGAACAGCTAAATACATTAGGAACATCAATTCCTATATTCTAGCATACTATACCAAAAACATCTACAACATGTAAGTTCCTATATAGATAGAATTAATGCACAGCTCGCAGATCTTGTAGACTAGGCCACCCACCTGTAAAGTCGATCTGTCCAGGGTCCCACAGTAGAGAATACCAAGGAAATAATAACTCCAAGTCTAACAGGTCCAGCACAGTCCACAAACCCTCCTGGGTACAACACAGGGCTACAATTACACTTAGATCCCAAAATCTGCCAAGTATACAACACTAAAATTTCAGCCACAAAGAAGTCGATTTTTCACCTGCAGAGAGAGCTCCAAAAATTCTGAAATAAATACCACAGCGATCCTCGCATCGATATCTTTGAAACTAGTACCTGCACGCCCAATTCCGAGCACCGTAGGCCAAGTTACAAATTCCACAGTACCGGTGCGCAAAATCCCAAAACCATACAACTGTAAACTCTTGCACAGATAAAAAGGAAGATGTATACCTTCGGAAAGGTCTCCAAAAATTCCAAGAAAAATACTATGATGATCCTCGCGTCGAGTAGATGAAAAAAGTCTATAAGCACGTCCTGAACCGAGACTCGTGCGCAGAGATCTCCTCAAAACAAGGCGCTACCCTCACAAAATCTCACAACAAAGATAGGTCTCAGTGAGCATGGAAAATCTCCTCGAAAAACACGAAATGAGAAAATGTGAAGAAACCAAAATCGTAGCCTTACCTGTCGCGGATCCAACGGCGAAGAAATCGCTCGAAAATATGGTCGGAGTAGGCCGGGAGAGCTCGTGCACCGAAGAGCGACGGAAGAAACACCAAAGAAAGAGCGTCGCGACGCGCCAAGAAAAAGAGAATCTCGAAAACCGTGCCCCGAAAAATCTCCAAACTCTGCAGATGGATGCTACACTGCGTGGGGAGAAAGTCCTCTGAAGAAACCCGAGCGAGAAAATGGCTAAAACAGTGAAAAAACCCAAGTTGAACAGTTTTCGGGCTATATATAGGCCAAAAAAAACTTTTCAAAAAATGACCGTTGAGTCCCTGGTTTCGGGCGCAGGAAAAGTTCGGGCTGCTACAGTGTTGGGCCCGGCCCAACACTGTGCGCGCCCGAAACGGCCCACGGCCTCCACGTAGCCCGACAAACAGGCGGCAGCGGGCGGAGCCACTCCGCTGCGGCCACGTCACACGCCCCGGCGTCCGACACGCGTCCCGCACAGCAAACAGCTGTGCGGGGCGCATGAGCTGCCGACGCGTGGCGGCTCCCCGGTCAAAGCGGGTAGGTGTCGCCCGCCAGTGGCAGGGCGACACGCGTCCCTGCCACTGTCGCGGTCACACGTGCGGGCAGGCGGCGCCAGCTACGCACACGCCCCGAGGCGGGGTCCCGCACCCCCGTGCGCCGCACCCGGTGAGCCGACCAATGACACGCTGACACGTGTCCATGCACCCGGTCCACGCACCCTAGTTCGGGTTCTGTGGACCGCGCCGCGTGCACCGACCAACCGGGGGCTGCCACGCGTCCCCCCGCCTGGTCCATGCACCGCCGCGCCTATCCCGTAGACCGCGCCTCCAGAGCCCGCCAATTAGGCGGCGCCACGTGTCATGCGCCGGGTCCGTGCACCCTGCGAGGCGCGAGCGACGGCCGTGCGGGCACCAGACCGGCGCGGCGCAAGCGACGGCCGCGCGGGCACCAGCCCCGCGCGGTGCCAGCGACACGCCCGCGCGAGCTCCAGCCCCACGCGGCGCATGCGGCGCACCCGCGCGGGCTCCAGCCCCGCGCGGCGCAAGCGGCGCGCCAGCGCGGGCTCCAGCCCCGCGCGGCGCAGCAGCACGGCCGCGCGGGCACTTGCCCCGCCCGGCACCTGCGTTGGCCGCGCGGGCACCAGCCCCGCTCTGCGCGGCGGCGCTGCCGCGCGGGCACTAGCCCCACGCGGCACCTGCGTTGGCAGCGCGGGCGCCAGCCCCTCGCGGCGAAGCGGCTCGGCCGCGCGTGCACTAGCCCTACGCGGCGCAGCGTTGGCCGTGCGGGCGCCAGCCCCGCGCGGCACAGCGTTGGCCGCGCGGGCGCCAGCCCCGCGCGGCGCAGCTGTCACGCCCCGGGGGTTTTTACGCGCGGAAAGGGTAGCCACCGATACTCCCAAAATTTTACATATATTTTTTTTTTTGAAACCAATCTCCCCCGGTGCGTGCCCAGACCCGCCGCATATACAAATTCACTCCGCAAACGGGCAGTGTCTCCTTTGTATATGCACGGCGTCCTGATTACAAAGTTCACATAAACATGCCTTTAACCACACTATGTTACGGAATTTGAGTTGGCGTAGTTTCGTGAAAGTCTCAAGTCTTGAAGATTGAAGGTGAAGAAAGTTGGATCATTTAACTCAATCTCAAGAAAGAAGAATTCAAAAGGATCAGGTATGTTTAACTAAAGAATTTGTGTGATCCGAATACTTCTTGTAGTGTAGAAACACTTGGAAGAATCTTTCATTGCATAAAAATCAAAAACTGGACTTGGGACATGTTCAGGATCCGGATCAGGTTGTTCGATCCGGATCCCGAAGGTGGTTCGTTCATACATCGTCGCAATCCGGATCGTAGTCTCTTGATCCGGATCCCGAACGTTGATGTTTGGTGAACTGTATGAACGATCCGGATCGTAGTCACATGATCCGGATCCCGAACCTTCGTTTTTCTGGAATTGGCTGTTTCGTTGTGACGATCCGGATCCTAGTTATCACGATCCGGATCGCCGTCCGTAAAAATCCAGAAATGGTAGGTTTTTGATTCTTATCTCCTTCCTAGGGTTTCTAACCTATAAATAGACCCTATGTCTTTCTTTCTAGGGGGAATCCACATAGCCGTCATTTTCATATATCATCATATACGGCTATAGATCCACATATAGAGAAGAAAGGAAATCATTAGAGAATACTCTATGTTTCTTCATCTATATTGATTAGTTTGATTCTAGGTTTTCATACTCACATCTTGAGTTGAATCAAACTAATGAATACTTAGATGGTATTTCCGATCTATCTTTGATCTAAGTATTCGGCGGATCATCACCACCCAAAAACAACGATTTACCCCAAAAATCGGCGCGTGGATTCGCGTGTCCTTGTGGATTCAAGGTTCAATCGCTCTCGTGGATTCGGAGCGAGGCACGTTCGTGGATTCGAACGGTGCTATTGGGTGAAGACCGTGGATTCGGTCGGACGTCGTGGATTCGACGTTGGACGCCGTGGATTCGGCGTTGGGCGCAGATCGTGGATTCGAGAAGCGTCTGGAGCGAGCGGAGAAGATCCTCTAGGAGCGTATGGAAAAGGTTGAGTCGTAAGTGTGTACGGTAAATCACCTTGTACGTGTTTTAATTCTAGTGGATTTCTGCCGTGTTATCGGTCCCGTGGTTTTTTACTCCGGTGATGGAGTTTTCCACGTAAAAATCTTGCGTGTTATTTTATTTCCGCATTGGGTTTTATCGCAACGATTTTTGGAGTGTTTATACGTTTACACCTATTCACCCCCCTCTAGGTGTTTCTTCCCCTATTTAGATCCGTATTATATACGACCCAACAAGTGGTATCAGAGCGGGAATAGGGTTGTGAACAATGGTTGAAGGTGGAAACATCAATCGACCCCCTTTCTTTGATGGAACAAATTATGCGTACTGGAAAGTACGGATGAAAGCCTTTTTATCTTCCATCGACGAAAGGGTGTGGCATTCAATTGAATCAGGATGGACTAATCCAACTGAACTTATCTCTAATGTTCACACCTTAAAACCTAGGTCGAAATGGACCAAGGAAGAGTTTGAGTTATCTTCTTACAATGGCAAGGGAATTAATGCTATTTTTAATGCCTTATCTCAAACTGAATTCTCTCGCGTCTCGGCATGTGAGACTGCGAAAAGAATCTGGGATGTTCTCCAGGTTACACATGAGGGAACTAACCTCGTGAAGATTCAGAAACTGCAGATGCTTACGAGCAAGTTTGACTCCATCTTGATGGCAGAAAATGAATCTTTCACGGACTACTATACACGATTGCAAGACATCGTAAACTCATGTGCTAATCTGGGAGA
>JAQNDB010003451.1:0-29301 GCA_029204045.2 Tillandsia leiboldiana | reverse complement strand
CGGGATTTTCGGATTGGCGCATCGACCTCGCAAGATGGCGTGTTGCAGAGAAATCGCTTCGAGCGAGTTTCATCTTGGATTACAGATGAGTTCGGGTCGACTCGGATCTACGCGGAAGCCCCAGGTCGATTCGGGTTTCGGGCATTGTCCGCCGTTAGAGGACTGGTTTCGGGGAAAGCCTCGACTTCACATGGAGGCAGGAAATATTGGGAAACTTGGATCAGGTTTACTTTATGATTACAGTGGAGTTCGGGAGGTTCCGGACTGGCGCGGAGAACCCGAAGGCAAAAAAGTGAGTTGGGTCGGCAATTTTGGAGCCGGTTTTGGATTGAGCACACCGACTCAACGGTTGAGCCTTTTGAGGAGAAAAGCTGTGGTCATGTGTATTTTCAGATTACAGCGGAGTTCGGGAGGTTTCGGGCCGGGGCGGAGACTCCGAAGGCAAAAAGTGACTTGAAATTGGCTAAAAGGAAATTAATTAATTATTTAATAATTTAATGTTGTTGCATGTTTCTTGCCTGCATTGATTAAAGAAAGAAAATGAATTAATTGAAAGGGAGAATGGATTTAATGGATTTCTATTAAGGGTGTAGATATTCTGTTGTGGGGGAATATTTAATTATATTCCCCTCCACCCTTAATTAGTAGCCCCACTAATTAAGTGGTGGCCACGCCACCTCTTCTCCTCCAACCTGCAACAGAGGAAAGAAAGCAAGGGAGAAAGAGAGAGAAGAAGTAGAAGAAGAGGAAAATAATGGTGGAAATAGGGATGAGATGGTGGAGGTGGTGTGGACCAACTACTTGGAGCCTCGAGGGGCCGAGCTGTGAGCGCGGCGCGCGCGTTGTTTTTCTCAGGTATGTACAGTTTTTGGGCTGGGGCTTTTGTTGTTTCTTCTTCGTATTACGTTTAGCCGTTTCTCATTGGATCTTGTGGGTACATTGCTTGCTGCTTGTAGCTGGAGGGGGGTTTTCCATCATCTTCTTCACCCAAGAACTCCATGATTGGAACTTGAAGTTCACTATTGGAGTTGACCACTTCGTCGCATTTTCTTCCGGGAGACCTCCAAAATTGTAGAAGTGGAATTCTGGGATGATTTTTGCGGGATTCTCTTCACAACTTCAAGACCTTCAACTTTTGTATTGAAGAGGGGAGCTAATTGGAGCTTTAAGTCAGGCAAATTTAGTGATCTTTGAACCATAGTCTTCAGTTTGGGATTCCGAGCACAGGTTAGTGTTTTTACTCCCCTGGGATGTACAAGTGGAATTTTGAGTTGGTTTTTGATGGTGAATTTTCAGGATTTAAAGGTCTTCAACTTTTGTATTTTCTGTATTCTCAAATTTGGACAATAAAATAGGTAAATTGAACATTTCTGAGACTTTTGTGCACAGCTGAGATTCTGGATGTGGTTCTGAGCAATGTTCAGTGTTTTGCTCTCTAGGACTGAAGAAGTGAAATTTTAGGCTAATTTTTGCGGGGAATTCACCAGGACTCAGAGACCTACATTTTTTATGTTGAAGAGGAGGGCTAAATCTTGCTACAAATCAGGTAAATTTCATCATCTTTGAAGCCCTTTGTTCAGATTGCAGTTTTGGACAGCATGTGGTAATTTTGGGATATCTTTTTCTCCTCTTTGTGAAATGGTGAATTTCAAGTTGGGTAATTTTGTAGACTTCAAGAGGAACAATTTGATACTTAATCTTGGAATTTGGATAGGAATTGATAGCCATCTTTAGCCCTCTTTGTAGTACATTGTTGCTGAAAATCTGCATGTAAGTTGGGAATGACTTATGTACCTAATTGAGTGTTGGCTTTAATTTCGTGGTTAGTACTTGTTGTAAGAGTTAACTCAAATGGATATTTGTAAACTCAGAAGCATGATGGATAATTTTCCTTTTGGTTTCAACTTGTAATTATGTCTAAATTGGGAGGTATATCAAGTGAATTTTAGCTTAAGATTATGTTGGAATTATGTAATTTAATTATGTGAGCTGGTAATTTAATTGTGAAGTGAGCATGGAGTTTGTGAGGTGGACTTATTTTGTGCTGGAGCATTGGGTGTGTTGCATGTTGGCTGAGGAGCGAGCCGATGGCGCGAGAGATTTTTTGTAGAGGACTCTAGATTTTCATTCGAACTCCGGGGATTTTTCCAAGTACGCGACAGGGTGCGCCGCGAGCGGTGTGATTTTCGGAGTTCATCCGTTCGAGGTTCCGGCACTTCACCGACTTCAGCAATTGCCTGCGGAAAGCGTTCCAGGTGGGTTGGAATTTCTTCCAAAATTTGCGAAATGCCGTTTAATGCTTCTGAATGCAGTTTGTTCATGTCTAGAGTGCTATTTTTCACTATTACTAAATCTGATAGTTGCCTGGAATTTTCTCTAAAATTCTTGGAACCCCGGATCATTTTTAGCATACTCCTGATACTATATGACACTAGATTTATTTTTGTTGGCATCATATTTGCACCTGGATCGTTTTTAAAAATTGAGAAAGCCCATTTTAAGGCAAATCAGCATTTTCAAAGTGGTTTTTAAATTATGAGTCGCCAGGGGTATGACATAGGTCCAGGTGGCCCGTTATGCTTGTATACTCGTGCCAGGGGGCCGAGTGGATTTTTAGAGATTTGTGAGATGAGTTTCTAGTGTCATGTGAGTGTGAGCTTTTTGTGGGATCGATGAGGTTTTCTAGATTATGGGTCGTGCATATCAGATTTAGTCGGGGAGGTGGTTTCCGACATAGTTGTGAGAGTGTGGGCACTTCCTGATCGAGTCGTCGGGAGGGTTTTCCCGATGAGTTGTGTCGTTTGAGCATTTGAGTTTCCGATCTATTTGATCGTGGATCATAGCCTGCTATATTGAGATACTTGACAGAGATACTTGTTACTGAGATACTTTACTCATGCGGGTCGCTCCATCATCGAGGCCACAAAGGACGTTTGGTTGCTCGAGCCGTGTGCCGGTCTGTTACTTATAGTTGATTGAACCGTTCGCCGTGTAGCGGTCGAGTCCTTACGTATTGAGATCGAGCCGTGTGCCGATCAGTTACTGATAGACAGCAGAGCAGTTAAGTACCGATTTTTACTGGTTTTTGATGAGGGTTATCTTGGTCAGGTACTTTTATGTTGCACTCATGCCTGGGGTTTGAAGGCTCTTTAGCTGTTTAAACAAGCAGCGTTGTTGGAACCGTGGGGTTGACGGGGTCCCTTTGGAGAAGGGCTACTCGACCGCAGGAGCGAGATTTGTGAAGCATTTGTTGGGTATATGTAATAAGGATCTAAATAGGGGAAAAAACACCTAGAGGGGGGTGAATAGGTGTAAACGTATAAACACTCAAAAATCGTTGCGATAAAAACCCAATGCGGAAATAAAAATAATACGCAAGATTTTTACGTGGAAAACTCCATCACCGGAGTAAAAAACCACGGGACCGATAACACGGCAGAAATCCACTAGAATTAAAACACGTACAAGGTGATTTACCGTACACACTTACGACTCAACCTTTTCCATACGCTCCTAGAGGATCTTCTCCGCTCGCTCCGCGACGCTTCTCGAATCCACGATCTGCGCCCAACGCCGAATCCACGGCGTCCAACGTCGAATCCACGACGTCCGACCGAATCCACGGTCTTCACCCAATAGCACCCTTCGAATCCACGAACGTGCCTCGCTCCGAATCCACGAGAGCGGTTGAACCTTGAATCCACAAGGACACGCGAATCCACGCGCCGATTTTTGGGGTAAATCGTTGTTTTTGGGTGGTGATGATCCGCCGAATACTTAGATCAAAGATAGATCGGAAATACCATCTAAGTATTCATTAGTTTGATTCAACTCAAGATGTGAGTATGAAAACCTAGAATCAAACTAATCAATATAGATGAAGAAACATAGAGTATTCTCTAATGATTTCCTTTCTTCTCTATATGTGGATCTAGAGGCGTATATATGAAATGACGGCTATTTTTATTTTCGGCTCTTTTGGATTAACCCTAGAAAAAGAGTCATAGGGTCTATTTATAGGTTAGAAACCCTAGGAAGGAGATAAGAATCAAAAACCTAACATTTCTGGAGATTTTACGGACGGCGATCCGGATCGGATTAGCTGTGATCCGGATCGTCGTAACGAGTCAGGCAATTCCAGAAAAACGAAGGTTCGGGATCCGGATCGAAGTGCTTGATCCGGATCGTTCATACAGTTCACCAAACATCAACGTTCGGGATCCGGATTGCGAAGCCTGATCCGGATCGTTCAAGGAAGATGGTAAACTCAGTGTTCGGGATCCGGATCAAGAGAGGCTACGATCCGGATTGAACTGGTGTATGAACGAACCACCTTCGGGATCCGGATCGAACAACCTGATCCGGATCCTGAACATGTCCCAAGTCCAGTTTTTGATTTTTATGCAATGAAAGATTCTTCCAAGTGTTTCTACACTACAAGAAGTATTCGGATCACACAAAATCTTTAGTTAAACATACCTGATCCTTTTGAATTCTTCTTTCTTGAGATTGAGTTAAATGATCCAACTTTCTTCACCTTCAATCTTCAAGACTTGAGACTTTCACGAAACTACGCCAACTCAAATTCCGTAACAATCTCCCCCTTTGGCGGTTTCGTGACAAAACACAGATCCACTAAAGAAAATTCAAAAAGATATTTTTGTTGCTATCACCATACAACAAAAATTTACAATGGAGATCCAAAAATTTAAAAACATGAGATAAACTCCTAAAACAGACTCTAGACTTAGACATCTGTACTCTCTGCACAAAGAAATCATTCTTGACAAAAAGAGATCGTTAGATACCTCAAGAATATTTAGCATACAAAACCTAGTACAGAGATAGAGTTTATCTGATCATCATGACATTTGAGAATTCAGATATGTAAGAGAATCATAGTCAAAAACCAACATATCTTCTATGCAATAAAAACCAAATGTCACAAAATGTTAGTCCAACATCAACTTGTTAGTCATATTACATGCCCAAATAGTTAGTCGAATAGTTAGTCGAGACATGCAAACAATCACAAGATATAAAACCAAAGTTGAAGTTGAAGTGATACTTACCTTGATGTATACAAAATCTTCATCAGCAAGATTTTCACAATCATTGTTCAAGTCCCTTGATGTTCACTTACCTTGATGTTCATTCACATCATCATTGTACCTTGATGCAGTCATCATTGTTCATCATGATGTATACAAGATCACAATTTTCACAATATCATTGTTCTTCTAAACTCTCTCCCCCTTTTTGTCACAAACAAAGCCAAAGATTACAGAAGTGGAGAGAATGGTTAACAGTTCAAGTTGGAGAACTAAGGACTCAAATTAAAACTTAAAAACCTGCACAAAAGAAGGATTTAAACATATGCATAATAAACAGAAATTGGAAGGATACGGATTATTCAGACTCGTCTGAACTGATACAGCCGAGGATTTGGAATATCTTCTTTAATCGCTTGTTCATTGATGATTGATTCTTATTTACCTTCTTTATTTCTTCCTTTACCTCAATTAGTTCATTTGATATACGTTCTTGCTCGTTGGAGAGCCTTTGCTGTTCTTTATAGATTGAGGTAACAGATGCATCATCATCAGAAGTTGATTGCGGTGCTTGTTGTGCCGGAGGTGCTGGTTGTGATGGTGGTGCTGGTTGGACTGGAGGAGCTGCTGCCGGTGCAGAGGTTGTTGCTTGTTGTCGTTGTTCTCGTTGCCGGTGAAGAGGTATGAAAGGTTCATCTGGCTTCGTCGAAAGAGACTTTACAATTGTTGTGTCATTGATCGTTCCTAGACTGTGCAGATAGGAACTCGCATTTGTGTCAGCTTTAAATTTGCGAAGAATGCGCATGATGATCATTGGATAAGGTAGTCTCTCTGACGGATGAGCTTGCTCCACATATCGTGCCATCCTTGACCAGATGACGTAGGGAATGTTTAAGTTAGCTCCCATTGCTGCTGTGGGTTTCCAAGTAGATAAAGGAATATCATTCTTTCCCACCGAAGAACCTTTGTGTTCATGTTTGGAATAACATTGTAACAAACAATAAGTTTAAGATGCGGTACTCTGGTCGTAGTTCTTTCGAGAAAACGGAGTTTCCTGTCGAACCGAGTATTTGGAACACACGATTCCATCAACTACCACTCTCCAGGGAGTAGGTGTTGAAGGCTTGATTCTTCAGGTAATGAGTGCCATCGGCTCGGGCGTCCATCCCTAGTACTCACCAATTAGCTGAGGCGTTACTTTAATTCTGACATTCTTGACTAATGTTGAAATCCCGACGCCCGCTTTCCTGATCAACTAGATAGCAGGCATTCTGATAAAACATCCTCACTGAGTGAAGACAATACCCAGTGGTCTCCGGGAAATCGCAAATGGAAGCAAGACCTATCTGGTCAAACAAAGTCCCAAACGTCTGAGAACGCTGCTTTAAGGCTTTTACATCAACATGCCTTTCTCCAATGCATTCTCTGTTTTCAAAATCCTTTATTCTAGCCGAGCTGACAAAGTCTTGTGGAGGTGCTTGCCTATCAGCTGGTTGCTCAATGGAGATTCCTTGTGCACTCCTTCTTTTGCGAGCAACACTTTTTCTTCTTGTCTTCCCAGAAGTTTCTTCCATTGGAGCTTTGCCTTTCTCAGCAGCAGTGGGCGGAGCCTTCGATGTTTCTGCAGGTGCTTTTCCCTTTGAAGCAGTCGGAACAGTCGTTGCTTCAACTTGCAGTTCATCCCAATTAATTGATTCCGTTTCAGATTCTGTATCGGAATCATCTTTAGCTTTCTTTCGCTTTCTTCAGCCCTTCTTAGCCCTCTTGGGCTTGACAGATGTCTCTCCGTATGTACCAATAGCCGCAAGTAGGAAAAACATCCAAGTGATCACCATTGCTACTGGTTCTTGAGGAAAAGAAATCCTGTGTGGACGACTCAAGAACACATGAGAAAATTGTTAATTTCAAAGATTTGAAAAATTGTACCCAACAATCATAATCATGTAGAGAGACTAAGAATCAAATTAGTTTTGCAAAGGACTTTTAAAAATAGATCAATTGCATGATTTTCGACAAATCCTTATTATATGCCCTAAAACCGAAATTTTAGAAATCGAAGCCTAAAAATCCGTTAATCAGGAGAATACCTAGCATATATATCAAACAATCTACCCAGAGTTCTTATTTCAAAAGAAATTTGATCAAAAACCATCCACAAACAAAGGTGATCCAAGAAGTTCATGACGTTTGTGGAAGAAGATAGAAAACGGTGAAAAACCGAGATTTTGATCAATAAAACTTACTTGGAGTTGAAGAACTTGAGTTTGAAAGCTTCCCAGGAAGGATGAAATCTAGAGAGAGAGGCTCTGGAAATTTGGAACAAAAGATTGGAGTAAAGAAATCAAAAACCCTTTTGTTCTTTATAAAACCTAGCCGCGATCCGGATCAGTTCATAACTGCGATCCGGATCGGCTACCCGCAGTGAGAAACTGCGTTCGGGATCCGGATCGGCAGATACAATCCGGATCGTCAGCCCGCAGAAGAATTCCTGCGTTCGGGATCCGGATCATCTTGCCCGATCCGGATCGGCTCCAACTTTTTCTTTAGAAAATTTCCGAGAGAAATTCAAGAAAAACCAGAAAAAGATTGTAAGCACAAATGTGTATCAACTTTAAACAAAAATCATCGTTTCATACAACAGAATTAGATTATGCCAAATCTATCAATAATATCCAAAAATGAACGAAAATTTACAAAAATAAATCCCTTAAAGTTGAACACCTTCAATTACATCTAACTTGATCTTATGAGTAATGCCTTATCAAATCATCAATTCAGTAAAGAAAATGAAATACAAAGATCAATAGATGTTTGACATCCCAAATATAATAGATAATGTATCTAGACAATCTGTTGAAGAGAGTGGCTCTTTGAGCATCTTTCTTTAAAAACCCACCTTATACCAACCTGAAATTTGACGACAGTCAAGTATTTCAACATGCATTTTACTTAATCAAAAATTTGAAAACCATGCTTGGTCTACATGTGGTAGCTGCACACAATACTCGGACGACCGCGGTGGTAGCTCTTTCCTCCATGTGGTGGTAGTTTTCACACTCCTCATTGGGATGTAACTCTTTCCACATCTTTTGAGCATTTTACTTTCTATGACTCCCCCTCAATTGGCTATCAATTATTTAAGATATAAAGGTATTCAACCAAATATTGATCTCGATTTCTATACTCGCTAAGCAGTCAAATAAGATAATGACTATACCAAGAGATCATAGAGAGAGAGAAATTGACTTTGATCACTTTAGAAGATTGATTTAACTTAACATAAATGATCATTGCAACAGTGAAATATTATGATGGCAAAAGCATAATAAATTTCTAAATGTGCGAAAAGATGCAATTAAGTCAATTATGATCTATGCTCAATTAATGTCCTATGTACACACATAGATAATGAACCAAAACAAAAACAAATACAAAACCTATCCTAAGCAAAGGTTTCAAAAGAAGTTTATTTCAAGGAAAGCATTCCAATTGCTTTTCGTAAATGAATAAAACGTTTTTGATCCAAAGGTTTTGTTAGAATGTCAGCTAATTGATCCTCAGTTGAAATATATGAAAGTTGAAGAGTATTTGATTCAACTAGCTCTCTAAGAAAATGATATCTAAGTTCAATATGTTTTGTTCTAGAGTGCAACACAGGGTTTTTAGAAATGTTAATTGCACTTGTGTTGTCACAAAGAATTGTTACCGAAGATGCTGAAATGCGGAAGTCGCTCAATACGCTTTTCATCCAAATGAGTTGAGTTGAGCAACTTCCAGCTGAAATGTATTCCGCTTCGGCAGTCGAGAGTGCTATGCAGTTCTGTTTTTTACTGTGCCATGCAACAAGGCAATGGCCAAGATAGAAGCATGCACCACTCGTGCTTTTCCGATCATCCACTGATCCTGCCCAATCGGCATCTGAGTATCCAACAATATCCAAACTTGTTCCCATAGGATACCAAATTCCGAAATTAATTGATCCTTTGATATACCGGATGATCCTTTTCACCGCTTTCAGGTGAACCTCCTTTGGTGCTGATTGATATCTCGCGCAAATCCCAACACCAAAAGATATATCCGGGCGACTAGCCGTGAGGTAAAGTAGACTTCCAATCATACTTCGATACAGTTTCTCGTCTACATTCTCACTATGTGATTCACTTCCAAGTCCCTTGTGGCTAGTTCCCATTGGAGTCGGAAAATCTTTACAATTTTCTAGATCAAACTTTTGACCAACTCCATTGCATACTTGGATTGACTCAAGTGAATACCTTCATCATTTTGTTTAATTTGCAATCCAAGGAAATAAGTCAATTCGCCCATCATGGACATCTCAAATTCGCTTTCCATGGTCTCCGCGAATTTAGAAGCATCATTATCTCTTGTTGCGCCAAATACAATGTCATCGACATAGATTTGTGCTACAATGAAATTGCTTTGATAATGCTTCACAAAGAGAGTCCTATCAGCTCCCCCTCGAGTATAGCCCTTCTCCAAAAGGTGCTTTGTTAACCTTTCGTACCATGCTCGCGGTGCTTGTTTCAGACCGTAAAGAGCCTTTTTCAAACGAAAAACATGGTTAGGTTGTTTATGATCTACAAAACCTTTCGGTTGAGCCACATAAACTTCCTCATTTAAAAACATTTAGAAATGCGCTCTTAACGTCCATTTGAAATAATTTGATTTTAAAATGACAAGCAATAGCAAATAGTATACGAATGGACTCGAGTCTAGCTACAGGGGCGAATGTTTCGTCAAAGTCTATACCTTCTACTTGAGAGTAGCCTTGAGCAACTAATCGTGCCTTGTTCCTGATGATAGTACCATCCTCATTTTTCTTGTTCTTGAAGATCCATTTGGTACCTATCACATTGTGTTGCTTTGGAGGCTTCGTTAATTCCCAGACTTTGTTTCGCTCAAATTGATGGAGCTCTTCCTGCATTGCTTTAATCCAGTAGTCATCCTGAAGAGCTTCATCTAGTTCTTTGGTTCGATTCGACGATGTAGAAACCAGGATTTTAAAATCCAGAATTCAGGTTTAAATAATTTCCAGAATTATTTAAATAGCAAAATATTGGTAGATAGTAGTTCAATAGTGGCCCAGAAATGTCGACTTTTGATCGGGGTCTGATCTGGAAAATCCGAGATCACCATTGCGATCGTCTCGTCGAAACATAGAAGTTTCATATTCATATGTTTTCGATCCGACGGTCGGATCTTCCAGAAATCAGAAATCAAAAAGCGGGCCCCGCGACTTAAAGTGAATAGTAACCCTCGGTTTTTAATCCCTCGCTTTCACTAATGGCCGAACCACTATTTAGAGTTTTAACCTAGAGGTATGAGTAATGGATCCTAGCTATTTTCAACGTTGTGAGCGCAATGGCACTGACGGATTTCGCGTTTGGCGACCCGGGTGCATCGAAGTGCGTGCCACGCGCTATATTGAGTCGAACTTTATGGAACGACTTTTAATCCGGGCGTCGAACAAACCAAACAAACACGCTACCTGACAGGTCTCGACGAGCCGGACGTCGTGGCGAAGTCCGCTTCGCAAAACGGCGACCGGATTGTCTCGAATTGCGTGAAAGGTGCCGAAAAAGTGGGTATTTTTGAAGAAACCTTAATATTTTATGTAGCTAAATTAGTGGGATTAATACCATAGGGTGTTGGGTGCAAATTGTGTCTCCTGCGAAGACCCCAGAGTTGGGGATTGAGTGTGAACCGGGTTTAAGGTTTTTGGAAAAGAATCTTGCATTTATGTGAGATGTCTCTTGGGCTACTCGTGTGGGAGTTACACGAGGTGACTCTTGAGATTTCATAACTCCCAGGAGTTATTTCTTTCATAACCCAGGTGTTGGGATGGCCGAGGGGTCACCCCTCCCATTGTTGCTACCCAAGAGAGAGAGAGAGAAAGAAGAAGTTGGACCAAAACTCTTCCAAGGTGGAGTTGGAGTTCTCTGAGGACTTCCTTGGTGTCTGTGGAGCATCTTGGGAGGTTGCCGTGGCCGCGCGAAGGAGGAGGAAGAGAACCGGCTTCTTCCATCTTCTACAACTCCGGCCAAGGTAAGGTTTTTAATAACCCCGGTTTGTTTGCACCCGAGACCCCTAGCAGTAGGTTTATTAGGTCTTTGTGATGCTCCATGCACAGCCTGAGTCTCCCATGCAAGTTGGTTGGCCGGCGGGAGCAAAGTCTCGCCGGAAACCTAGATATGCTCCGCCTCGAAAGAACTCGGCAACCGCTGAACCAAAATAGCTAAAAATTTGTATGCAAGGACTTTAGGATATTTAGATTAAATCTGCAAAGTTTCATTGAATATGGCTAAGTATTTAGAAAGAAAATGGATGCCCTAGCTTTTTGAATTATTGCAAGTTGGCCGAGCTTCTTGCTCCGGCGCCGGCGGGCTTCTCCGACGCCGGCCACATGCCCAGAACTCTTCTAGGGACCGAGGGGAGTCCATCCATGCACTTGCATGGCAACCATGCAGCGCGGTTGAAGCGCGGCCAAGATGGGTTCGAAATGGGATCAAATCTCGGCCGCCGGCGTTCCGGCCATCTCCGGCCGGGGTGGGAAGGTCGGGAAGCTTTTTATGGACCAGAGGAAGCTTCCATGCAATTTAGAAGGCTTCCTATAGCCTCTGTAAAAATCCGCCATTAATGGGCTTGAGCTCCAAAATGGAGCTTTGCTCCCCGCCGCCGCCGCCGCACCCCGAGGCCAGCCAAGGGTATGGGAAGCTTCCAAGAGGCAAATGGCACCTATTGGTGCATTTGGTTGAGCCCCAGACCCTCTGGATGGAACATCACGAATTTCAAGAAAACATGTCATCTTCTTCCTCGAGCCAAGCCCAACTTGGAGGGTTTTCGAGTTGCTCCAGTTGAGGGGAAATGTTCCAGAATCTCTGGGGATCTAGTTGATCCAAGTTGGAAGCCCTCAGGTGCCCTGGTTGCAGAGAACCAAGTTTCCCATGGTGTTGTGTGTATGTGTTGCAAATGTGCATGCCACCTGTTTGTAAAAATGCCTCAAAGAACTTTGAATTAGAATTTGATAAAACTGTAAATATGAAACTTGCTCCAAATAGTCCCCTGAGCTCTGTGCTCACTTCAGTTCAAACAGAAACTGAGTGGATTAAAGTTTGGTGCATTGTGAATTAGGGTGTAAGCTTGACCTTGGTTCTGCTTGAACCAGCACCCCTGGGCCTCAACCAGGGTGAGCACTGAGGTCCTGGCAGTGCCCAGACCAACTTTGATATACAAAATGTTCTTGTTTGAAGTTTAAATTAAAAGATATAGTAGAAACAACATAAAACAATAATGTTGGAGCAAAACCTTATTCTAGGCTGTTAGCGAAGCCGCGACAGTGCATTCCTAGCTAATTTGGGGTCACTGAACGCGATGCTCGCGTTAGAAATAGTGTTTGAAGTCTCGGAGAAACAAAAATTCATTTTGGGCTATGTTAGAGAGGGTTTTCATGACCCAAAGTTTTCCTCGGGCACCGTGCTGCTGCAAATTGGTGAGCACGGTGTTCAGCAAGACATAAGTAACCTGCTGGAAGTGACGGAATGTTAAAATGATTTTCCAGTTGAAAGAACGAGCGAAAACAGTGCTAAAAAGGCACTAAAGTGTAATTTTTGGAAACTTTAGGGGTTTTAATGCAAAATAGACAATGTGTACTGGTTAGTAAAATGTTTAAATGATTCCTAAGCTTTTCGTTGGGAATCCATCGGCTTTCGTTGAGCGGAAATCGGATAACAGTTCGAGAATCGGCAAAATCGTCGATTTAACGGTATCCGGGTGACAATTAAAATAACTAAGAGGGTTTCAAATTGATCTGGGTTTAGGTTAGAGTTAGCGGGACTGAATTGATCCCTGATTGGTGATTTTTGATCCAGGTTGATTCAGTTTGCACCTGGAGTTGAGCATTTAGAGAATTACAGATTAATTGCCTGCGCATTGACAGGTGGGTTTATCTTCGGTCCGGGCTTTATCAGTTCGGCCCTCGGTGTACGGTATTGGTTGGACTCCTGTTTTTGGTAACCTAGTTTATCTTGAGCTTGTCTGCCTTTGGTTATAATATATATTACTGTTAGTTGCTTTGACTGATTGGCCATTTCGTAGTTGCACTCCTATGCTTGATTATTATATTGATCTACCAATGCTTGAGCCTGCCTTCCTTTGATTCAGTTATTTGCTACGTCATACCTGCTTTATGCCTGATTATGATCTTCTTTAGTGATCTTTACCATATCTGCTGATTAGTTGTTTCCAGTGGTTATATTATTGCTCTACATATTGTCATGCCTGTTTGGTCATCTGATAGTTGAGCTACGCCTGTTATCAGTTCTATTCTGCCTTACAGGATTATTCTTAGTGCCTCTGGTATTTATATCTTATCTTGGAACATTTCCATGGTTGATGAGTAAGCCTGTTTGTCCTGTCGATCAAATGATACACTGCTGAGCACATAGATTTGTTTAACTGATGTTTTTACCGAGCTTCGTAGGGTCGCCGGAGTCTGTTCTTGTTTGATAGGACAAAGGCAATTGCTCTGCGAGGTTTGGAAACCCAAGCTTCGTAGTGTCGCCTGAGTCTGTTCTTGTTTGATAGGACGAGGGCAATGCTCTTCGGGGTGTGGACTTTTCAAAACAGTTTTCTTAAAAATATGTGTTTAAGTGTTGTATCATTGGGTTGGTCTGCATGATTGAGTTGAGTTTTTCGGTTGAGCTTATGCTGAGTTGAGATTTGCCTTGTCTTGCATATGAGTTGAGATTCAGTTGATTTGGTTATTGCATCCCAGTGGGGATTTCCCGGCTTGTTGCCGATTACCCGGTCAGTGGACCGCCAGTTTGAGCATTTGCACATGATTCGCCCGCACCGTTGTTCTTCACGTACACTAGCGGACTGATCCCCCGTAGCGGTGTACTTTACCGGTAAAGTGGTTAGCTGAGGCAACCCGTGACCCTAGTTTGGGGAATGTCAACCAGGTGGTGCCAAGTGGGCAGCCTTGCCTGAGGTCTTGTGAAGGCCAATATGGTAGCTTGTGATTGGGTCTTTGTGTTTTCATCTATTTGATGCATGTGTTGTTAAGTTGCTTTAATATGCTTCTTTGATTCTTTGATCTGGCTTCTAGTTATCTACCTTTATATGATTCTATGTGATGCCTCTGATTATAGTTTCATTGTTATCTTGCTGATTGTCCTAACTCCTTGATGTGTTGATTATCCTGATACATGTTTTCAATTCTGCTAAAATTATCTCCTATGCTTGTACCCAGATTATGAGTTTTGCCTTCTTTATAGCACCAGTTATATATCTGCTTTACCCTAACCCATGGTCTATTGCATATGTTGCCTGTTCAGCCTGCTTTTATCATAACTCATGATTTTGCTATCCTCGAATTAAATACAGTTCCATGATTATATTTCTGCACAACCTAACTGGGATTATATATCTGTTAATCTTCATGATTGCCTATCTGATTATTCTAACCCCTGATTATTACTATCCTCTAGTATTGTATACCAGTAGGTACGATCTGCTATTTCTCGGCTCGTCGTGCCCACTGGGATACACTCCGGTGTGTCTCACACCCTCGGGTGACTGTTTTTCAGGCCGAGCGGGTGCTGGGATGTCGGGACGTGTTGGTGAGATTCCGTGTTAGATGCTGACCCTGGACAGCCGAAAGTTCATGTATTATTTGATGTTAAAGGAAAGAGTTGTAATTCAGATGTAAATAATTGTAAAGTTAATTGTAACTTTTGCATGTAGTTGTACGTAGTTAGTACTCTGATGATTGTTGCCAAGCTAGCCGTGCATATATAGAAAAGGCTCAATTCCATTGGGGATTGGGACTCTTCTATATATGTGGCGGTCTGTCATTGCCCTGGTTGTTTTTGCAACTCTGATTTTAAAAAAAAAAATTTATACACTAGTTTTTGGACTCGGGCCGTGACAGATTAGATGGTATCAGAGCAATAGGAATACGATGTCTAGGTTTGGCTAGGAACGAACCCTAGGATGACTTGTGGTCACGTGAGAGCGCTGGGTTTTGGTATAGTAAGTTGGGAACTTAGAGGTTATATCATCGGCAAAGAGACTGTAAAGGAAGGTATGTGATGTACCTTCAGATGTGAGTTGTGTCCCCAACTAGTGGTTGGCGACAGATCTATGGTATTTCGCCTTTCTTTTGGTAAGCACGTTGGTGGCCGACAACGTACTTTCGAAAGAATTGAGAAATAATTTACCCTGTAATGGGGAATATTCAGATTGGGTCTAAATGAGTAGCCTGAGAGTTAACGACGCTTTGTGACTGATTGTCATCTCTGCGAACCTTTTTGAGGTTTAATAGTGGATTAGTTAAGTTTAAGTTTCGGGGACGAAACTTCTTAAAGTGGTGAGTGATGTAGAAACCAGGATTTTAAAATCCAGAATTCAGGTTTAAATAATTTCCAGAATTATTTAAATAGCAAAAAATTGGTAGATAGTAGTTCAATAGTGGCCCAGAAATGTCGACTTTTGATCGGGGTCTGATCTGGAAAATCCGAGATCACCATTGCGATCGTCTCGTCGAAACATAGAAGTTTCATATTCATATGTTTTCGATCCGACGGTCGGATCTTCCAGAAATCAGAAATCAAAAAGCGGGCCCCGCGACTTAAAGTGAATAGTAACCCTCGGTTTTTAATCCCTCGCTTTCACTAATGGCCGAACCACTATTTAGAGTTTTAACCTAGAGGTATGAGTAATGGATCCTAGCTATTTTCAACGTTGTGAGCGCAATGGCACTGACGGATTTCGCGTTTGGCGACCCGGGTGCATCGAAGTGCGTGCCACGCGCTATATTGAGTCGAACTTTATGGAACGACTTTTAATCCGGGCGTCGAACAAACCAAACAAACACGCTACCTGACAGGTCTCGACGAGCCGGACGTCGTGGCGAAGTCCGCTTCGCAAAACGGCGACCGGATTGTCTCGAATTGCGTGAAAGGTGCCGAAAAAGTGGGTATTTTTGAAGAAACCTTAATATTTTATGTAGCTAAATTAGTGGGATTAATACCATAGGGTGTTGGGTGCAAATTGTGTCTCCTGCGAAGACCCCAGAGTTGGGGATTGAGTGTGAACCGGGTTTAAGGTTTTTGGAAAAGAATCTTGCATTTATGTGAGATGTCTCTTGGGCTACTCGTGTGGGAGTTACACGAGGTGACTCTTGAGATTTCATAACTCCCAGGAGTTATTTCTTTCATAACCCAGGTGTTGGGATGGCCGAGGGGTCACCCCTCCCATTGTTGCTACCCAAGAGAGAGAGAGAGAAAGAAGAAGTTGGACCAAAACTCTTCCAAGGTGGAGTTGGAGTTCTCTGAGGACTTCCTTGGTGTCTGTGGAGCATCTTGGGAGGTTGCCGTGGCCGCGCGAAGGAGGAGGAAGAGAACCGGCTTCTTCCATCTTCTACAACTCCGGCCAAGGTAAGGTTTTTAATAACCCCGGTTTGTTTGCACCCGAGACCCCTAGCAGTAGGTTTATTAGGTCTTTGTGATGCTCCATGCACAGCCTGAGTCTCCCATGCAAGTTGGTTGGCCGGCGGGAGCAAAGTCTCGCCGGAAACCTAGATGTGCTCCGCCTCGAAAGAACTCGGCAACCGCTGAACCAAAATAGCTAAAAATTTGTATGCAAGGACTTTAGGATATTTAGATTAAATCTGCAAAGTTTCATTGAATATGGCTAAGTATTTAGAAAGAAAATGGATGCCCTAGCTTTTTGAATTATTGCAAGTTGGCCGAGCTTCTTGCTCCGGCGCCGGCGGGCTTCTCCGACGCCGGCCACATGCCCAGAACTCTTCTAGGGACCGAGGGGAGTCCATCCATGCACTTGCATGGCAACCATGCAGCGCGGTTGAAGCGCGGCCAAGATGGGTTCGAAATGGGATCAAATCTCGGCCGCCGGCGTTCCGGCCATCTCCGGCCGGGGTGGGAAGGTCGGGAAGCTTTTTATGGACCAGAGGAAGCTTCCATGCAATTTAGAAGGCTTCCTATAGCCTCTGTAAAAATCCGCCATTAATGGGCTTGAGCTCCAAAATGGAGCTTTGCTCCCCGCCGCCGCCGCCGCACCCCGAGGCCAGCCAAGGGTATGGGAAGCTTCCAAGAGGCAAATGGCACCTATTGGTGCATTTGGTTGAGCCCCAGACCCTCTGGATGGAACATCACAAATTTCAAGAAAACATGTCATCTTCTTCCTCGAGCCAAGCCCAACTTGGAGGGTTTTCGAGTTGCTCCAGTTGAGGGGAAATGTTCCAGAATCTCTGGGGATCTAGTTGATCCAAGTTGGAAGCCCTCAGGTGCCCTGGTTGCAGAGAACCAAGTTTCCCATGGTGTTGTGTGTATGTGTTGCAAATGTGCATGCCACCTGTTTGTAAAAATGCCTCAAAGAACTTTGAATTAGAATTTGATAAAACTGTAAATATGAAACTTGCTCCAAATAGTCCCCTGAGCTCTGTGCTCACTTCAGTTCAAACAGAAACTGAGTGGATTAAAGTTTGGTGCATTGTGAATTAGGGTGTAAGCTTGACCTTGGTTCTGCTTGAACCAGCACCCCTGGGCCTCAACCAGGGTGAGCACTGAGGTCCTGGCAGTGCCCAGACCAACTTTGATATACAAAATGTTCTTGTTTGAAGTTTAAATTAAAAGATATAGTAGAAACAACATAAAACAATAATGTTGGAGCAAAACCTTATTCTAGGCTGTTAGCGAAGCCGCGACAGTGCATTCCTAGCTAATTTGGGGTCACTGAACGCGATGCTCGCGTTAGAAACAGTGTTTGAAGTCTCAGAGAAACAAAAATTCATTTTGGGCTATGTTAGAGAGGGTTTTCATGACCCAAAGTTTTCCTCGGGCACCGTGCTGCTGCAAATTGGTGAGCACGGTGTTCAGCAAGACATAAGTAACCTGCTGGAAGTGACGGAATGTTAAAATGATTTTCCAGTTGAAAGAACGAGCGAAAACAGTGCTAAAAAGGCACTAAAGTGTAATTTTTGGAAACTTTAGGGGTTTTAATGCAAAATAGACAATGTGTACTGGTTAGTAAAATGTTTAAATGATTCCTAAGCTTTTCGTTGGGAATCCATCGGCTTTCGTTGAGCGGAAATCGGATAACAGTTCGAGAATCGGCAAAATCGTCGATTTAACGGTATCCGGGTGACAATTAAAATAACTAAGAGGGTTTCAAATTGATCTGGGTTTAGGTTAGAGTTAGCGGGACTGAATTGATCCCTGATTGGTGATTTTTGATCCAGGTTGATTCAGTTTGCACCTGGAGTTGAGCATTTAGAGAATTACAGATTAATTGCCTGCGCATTGACAGGTGGGTTTATCTTCGGTCCGGGCTTTATCAGTTCGGCCCTCGGTGTACGGTATTGGTTGGACTCCTGTTTTTGGTAACCTAGTTTATCTTGAGCTTGTCTGCCTTTGGTTATAATATATATTACTGTTAGTTGCTTTGACTGATTGGCCATTTCGTAGTTGCACTCCTATGCTTGATTATTATATTGATCTACCAATGCTTGAGCCTGCCTTCCTTTGATTCAGTTATTTGCTACGTCATACCTGCTTTATGCCTGATTATGATCTTCTTTAGTGATCTTTACCATATCTGCTGATTAGTTGTTTCCAGTGGTTATATTATTGCTCTACATATTGCCATGCCTGTTTGGTCATCTGATAGTTGAGCTACGCCTGTTATCAGTTCTATTCTGCCTTACAGGATTATTCTTAGTGCCTCTGGTATTTATATCTTATCTTGGAACATTTCCATGGTTGATGAGTAAGCCTGTTTGTCCTGTCGATCAAATGATACACTGCTGAGCACATAGATTTGTTTAACTGATGTTTTTACCGAGCTTCGTAGGGTCGCCGGAGTCTGTTCTTGTTTGATAGGACAAAGGCAATTGCTCTGCGAGGTTTGGAAACCCAAGCTTCGTAGTGTCGCCTGAGTCTGTTCTTGTTTGATAGGACGAGGGCAATGCTCTTCGGGGTGTGGACTTTTCAAAACAGTTTTCTTAAAAATATGTGTTTAAGTGTTGTATCATTGGGTTGGTCTGCATGATTGAGTTGAGTTTTTCGGTTGAGCTTATGCTGAGTTGAGATTTGCCTTTGTCTTGCATATGAGTTGAGATTCAGTTGATTTGGTTATTGCATCCCAGTGGGGATTTCCCGGCTTGTTGCCGATTACCCGGTCAGTGGACCGCCAGTTTGAGCATTTGCACATGATTCGCCCGCACCGTTGTTCTTCACGTACACTAGCGGACTGATCCCCCGTAGCGGTGTACTTTACCGGTAAAGTGGTTAGCTGAGGCAACCCGTGACCCTAGTTTGGGGAATGTCAACCAGGTGGTGCCAAGTGGGCAGCCTTGCCTGAGGTCTTGTGAAGGCCAATATGGTAGCTTGTGATTGGGTCTTTGTGTTTTCATCTATTTGATGCATGTGTTGTTAAGTTGCTTTAATATGCTTCTTTGATTCTTTGATCTGGCTTCTAGTTATCTACCTTTATATGATTCTATGTGATGCCTCTGATTATAGTTTCATTGTTATCTTGCTGATTGTCCTAACTCCTTGATGTGTTGATTATCCTGATACATGTTTTCAATTCTGCTAAAATTATCTCCTATGCTTGTACCCAGATTATGAGTTTTGCCTTCTTTATAGCACCAGTTATATATCTGCTTTACCCTAACCCATGGTCTATTGCATATGTTGCCTGTTCAGCCTGCTTTTATCATAACTCATGATTTTGCTATCCTCGAATTAAATACAGTTCCATGATTATATTTCTGCACAACCTAACTGGGATTATATATCTGTTAATCTTCATGATTGCCTATCTGATTATTCTAACCCCTGATTATTACTATCCTCTAGTATTGTATACCAGTAGGTACGATCTGCTATTTCTCGGCTCGTCGTGCCCACTGGGATACACTCCGGTGTGTCTCACACCCTCGGGTGACTGTTTTTCAGGCCGAGCGGGTGCTGGGATGTCGGGACGTGTTGGTGAGATTCCGTGTTAGATGCTGACCCTGGACAGCCGAAAGTTCATGTATTATTTGATGTTAAAGGAAAGAGTTGTAATTCAGATGTAAATAATTGTAAAGTTAATTGTAACTTTTGCATGTAGTTGTACGTAGTTAGTACTCTGATGATTGTTGCCAAGCTAGCCGTGCATATATAGAAAAGGCTCAATTCCATTGGGGATTGGGACTCTTCTATATATGTGGCGGTCTGTCATTGCCCTGGTTGTTTTTGCAACTCTGATTTTAAAAAAAAAAATTTATACACTAGTTTTTGGACTCGGGGCGTGACAGACGATGTATGAACGAACCACCTTCGGGATCCGGATCGAACAACCTGATCCGGATCCTGAACATGTCCCAAGTCCAGTTTTTGATTTTTATGCAATGAAAAATTCTTCCACGTGTTTCTACACTACAAGAAGTATTCGGATCACACAGATTCTTTAGTTAAACATACCTGATCCTTTTGAATTCTTCTTACTTGAGATTGAGTTAAATGATCCAACTTTCTTCACCTTCAATCTTCAAGACTTGAGACTTTCACGAAACTACGCCAACTCAAATTCCGTAACAAAGTTGATAATCCATATAAAATTAATTTGGAGTGAATGAAAGTGAAAACCCTTTTTTTTTTTTTTTTTTTTTTTTTATTCAATGCACTTGTTCGTTAAAAACCTTTTGTTTAAAAACAAAACATAAAAACGAAGAGCATTGAAAACATGTAATGCAAAGATCAAGAACAATATGAAAGAAAAACCGATCAAAGCATTACATACAGTCATAAGCTAATTAGAACTTAAGACAAGGAAAGATATCACCTTTCCGAATCCAAAATCGCTGGATTTTGGGTTGTCTTGATTCGTTGTGGCCGGGGGTTGTCCGCTTTGACTGTTGGTCCACCTTAGGTCTTTGCCTCGCAGTGATCCACTTGAATGATTGATGTTGTGGCTCGGACCTTTGGTGGGTTGAGTGAACTCCTTTGACTTGATGTGTCTTTTGATTCCGTTGAGTTCGCTCCGTAGATGAAGTTGCCGAAGAATTTTTCTTTCTCTTTTTCGGGCAATCCTTCACCAAATGTCCTTCAAGTCCACATAAGTGATAAGTTCTTCCTTTCAATTTCATTGTGGAACTTGAAGCATTCACAGTTTGGTTCTTTTTGAATCCCAAACCAACCTTGCTTGTTTGACCTAATCCGGACATACATTCAAGTTTCTTGGAACCGGTTGAAATCCTTTGTATGTCGGATTTAAGTTGATGAACTTGCTTGGTCAATGCTTGGTTGGTGACATGAATTTCCTCAAACTGCTTTTCAAGAAAATCAATCTTGTTAATATGGGAATTAACGACCGTTTCCGATTGATTTATCTTTTCTTGGAGGATTTTATTGTTATTCAATAAACGTCCTTGTTCCTCCTCGAGATCATGAAGTTTTATCTTTAAAGCATGATTCTCGTCTTGATTCTCAAGTCGTTGCTTTCTCAACTTCTTGATATGTTTGGCCATCTTCTTAGATTCCGCAAGAAGTTGTTGATATACCTCAACGAGTTCTTCCTCGTCCGACTCCCCCTCACTTGATGACTCTCCGCCGGTTGTTGATGTTTCATACAAAATCAAAGGAGTAGAGTCAGTGACTAAAGATGATAAACAATTATTAGAAGAGGAAAAATGAGAGGCATGAGAAGCAACGATTTTTTCCTCTATACTTGAGGTCGATTCATTAGAAGTAGAATCGTCCCAAGTTTTCGCTTGCAAAGCCTTCTTTTTATATGATTTCTTAGAAGGACAATCCATTGAAAAATGGTCGTAGCCTTTGCATCGATAGCATTGGATTTCCCCTTCGAAATCATCTTTTTCGTTTTCTTTAGAAGGTTTTGCAAAGCTTTTGAGTTTAGAGGATTTAGAACCCGATGATCCTTTAGAAGATTTCGTGGATGAAGATCCATCGGTTCGATTCTTCCAAAATTTCCGACGAAATTTCTTTGTGATCCGCGCCAATTGTTCTTCAAAATCGGCAAAAGAGATTTCATCGTCGGAACTTGATTCGCTATCTTCTTCCTTTGTTGATTTGAATGCAATACCTGTAAGCTTAGAAGAAGACTTGGAAGAAACTTGATTAGTAGGAAAAGTCATTTCATAAGTTTGCAAAGCACCTACTAATTCCTCTACACTCATCTCATCCGGATGACTAACGGTTTCAATGGCGGTAACCTTTGCCCTAAACCGTTCCGGAAGAGTCCGAAGTATCTTTCTTACAATTTTCGACTCCGGGATCTTTTCTCCTAAATTAGCACATGTATTTATTACATCTTGAAGTCTAGTGTAATAATCTGTAAACAATTCATGCTCTTCCATATGAATAGAGTCAAATTGACTTGTAAGCATCTGGAGCTTTTGAATTTTTACAAGATTAGTACCCTCATGTGTAATTTTGAGAATATCCCAAATTTCCTTCGCGGTTTCACACGCGGAAATTCTTGTAAATTCAGTCGAGGAAAGAGAATTAAATAAAGATTTCATACCTTTCCCATTGTAAGAAGATCTTTCAAATTCCTCTTTGGACCATCTAGAGCGAGGTTTTGGGGTAGTAGAATTTCCTACTTCCTCAACAGGATGCACCCAACCGTATTCCACGGATTGCCATACCCGCTCATCAATTGCGATGAGAAAAGCTCTCATCCGCACTTTCTAATAAGCATAATTAGTCCCATCAAAAAGAGGAGGTCTATAAATATTACCACTTTCACCCAACATGATAGATAAACCTAAAACCCGCTCTGATACCAATTGTAGGTTTTTATAGGATCCACAAGGATCTAAATAGGTACTATCAAACAACTAGAGGGGGGGTGAATAGGTGTAATACTTAAAAACTCAATCTCAGTGCAAAATAAAAACCAATGCGGAAAATAAAAACAGCACACCGAGATTTACGTGGAAACTCCAATCCAGGAGAAAAACCACGGGACCAACACGCAATAACAATCCACTAAGAATAGAAGAATAACAAGGTGATTACCGACTCCACGGACTCAACCCCTCCTTCAGCTTCTTCGGACCTTGTGCTGACCGGTTGGATATCCACGCAATAACAATCCCTAAGAAAAGAAGAATAACAAGGTGATTACCGTCTCCACGGATTTAACCCCTCCTTCAATTTCTTGGACCTCACGCTCCACCGATTTTGCACGCCCACTGCACACGTTCGAATCCACGAACGCCACTCGAATCCACGAGCACACGTTTCGAATCCACGAAACGCCTTTAGCACACCGAATCCACGATGCCACGTCGAATCCACGACGCAAACTCCGTCGATAAGAATATTGACTTCGATGGTGATCCTTTGCTTAGATTCTCATTGAGGAACCGTAGAAGAAATCTCTAAGCAAAGATTAGATCAATTCGACAAAAGATATGTTCTTGAAAGAACCATCGAATTGACCTAAAAGAGGCTATAAAGAAGAACGATGAAAACCTAGCCTCTAGGGTTGCTCTCAAGTGTTTTAGAAATTGATCGGCCGTAGCTCCCCCGTTTTTGAGAAACCCTAAATGTCTATTTATAGTTTAGAAACCTTTGGAAAGAGATAAGAATCAAAAACATACCTTATCTGGAAATTTTCAGGACGGCGATCCGGATCGGATTTACTGCGATCCGGATCGTCGTAACGAGATTGACGATTCCAGAAATACCATGGTTCGGGATCCGGATCGCATTGCCCGATCCGGATCGTTCATACAAATCAGAAAACTTAACATTCGGGATCCGGATCGGAAATTGCATGGATCCGGATCGAAGTCTTGTATGAAGCAACAACCTTCGGGATCCGGATCGTTGGCTCTGATCCGAATCCTGAACATGTCCGAACACCAGTTTTTGATTATTATGACAATAAAAGTTCATCCAAGTGTTTCTACACTATAAGAAGGTATTCGGATCACCAAAATTATTTAGTTAAACATACCTGATCCTCTTGAATACTTTCTTCTTGAGATTGATGTAACTGATCCACAATTCTTCAACTTCAATCTTCAAGACTCAAGACACTGAGTGTCAACTTGAGCTCTTATTGAATCTTCTCTAAGTCTTTGAAAGCTGATTGACAATTTGATCCCTTTAAGACTCCGACTCAACTCACTGACTTGACTCACGAAATATGCCAACACCAAAATGCCGTAACACGTCGGCCGAGGACACGGGGGCAGATGCGACGGCATCGACGGCCGCGGAGAACCAGCTACTGCGGCAACAACTGCCAGAGATGGCAGGGCAACTGGCGACCCTCACAGATCACATGCGTCAGTTGACGCAACAGCAACCAGCCGCGACAGTGACGGTCGCTCCGGCCCCTCCACTGGGGCCAACCGCGCCGGCCACGGAACCGCAAGTGACGGGGGCCTGGGCAGGAGCAGCCCCTCCACCGGCTGCAACAGTCGGGATACCATCAGCCCAGACCACGACGCCAGCAGCAGCAGCACCTGCGACAGCGCCTACGGGACCGACGCTGGGGACCCTCGGCGGGGGTACCCTGGGAGAGACAGTGGTGACACCTTCCCCTGCCGTGGTCGCCGCCGCCACGCGGGAGGGGTCGTTTCTGTTGACTGAGCGGGATCGAGTGCGGGCCAACCTGGCCGACTTTAAGAAGTATGATCCACCCGTATTCGAAGGGGAGACGACCGATCCCTGGGTCGTCGAGAAGTGGGTGGGTACAATGGAAAAATTATTTGAAGACTTGCTCATGGAGGATTACGAGTGGGTTCCCCTAGCGGTCCACTTCCTAGAGGGGAACGCCCGCTTATGGTGGAAGACGGTGCGCCCTGATCCCAGAAAGGGCACCATGCTCCCATCGTGGGCAACGTTCAAACAAGAGTTGTTCGGGGCTTTCTTCTCCAACGGCGTCAAAAAGAAACTGGAGGACGACTTGAACAACATCCAGCAGGGGAGCAGGACGGTTATGGAATATCAACGCGAGTTCGTGCGATTGGCCAACTGCGTCCCATTCGTCATAAGGGACGAGTCCCACAATGCGCAACTTATCGTGGATGGCTTGCGAAGCGACGTATTCCAGGTGGTGCAAGCAGCAGACTTACACACCTTTCAGAAGGTGGTCGACAGGGCCACCGTGGTGGAGCGCGGGTTCGCTGTTACGCGCGCCAGAAAGGAGGGCCCGGCTTAGCACGAGGACAAGAAGCGATAGCAACAGTACTATGGGGGAGGCTCTTCTAGTGGGAGCCGACCCCTCAAGCGGTGGAGACCACAGTCAGGATCTCGGAGTGCACCTGCAGGAGGACCGAGGTCGGGGAACAGGCCTTGTGTGATATGCGGGGGGGGGGGGGGGGGGGGGGGGCGGGCACCGAGTGTTAGATTGCCCCCAAAGAAATGATCATTGTTTCCGATGCGGCAAGCAGGGGCACTTTCGCCGCAACTGCCCCTTAGCCTTGGGATCAGCATCCTCTGCAGCTTCTACGCCTTCGCCACAGCTTTCAGGACGGGGGAAAGCTCCTATGGGGTTGACCTCTAGACCCCCTGCACCACGACGAGAGGAGGATAGGCAGCCTCAACCAGGCGGGCGAGTTTACTCGATAACCCGCCAAGAGGCGGACCCGCCGGAGGACGTACTAGCAGGTATTACTTCTGTTTCAAATTCCCGTGCTAGAACTCTTTTTGATACCGGAGCAACACACTCTTTCATTTCTCGTGACTTCGTGTTTGTGCATAGTCTCGGGGAGAGATCTCTCCAATGTCGAATGACGGTCCAAACTACGGGTGGGCCTTTGGAGGCGGATAGCTTTGTGGCCGCCTGCCCGATAAAGCTGGGGCGACTATCTTGCCCTTGGGATTTAGTGGTAATTTCCCTGAAGGAGTAAGACGCAGTGTTGGGCATGGACTGGCTCACGAAGTACCAAGCACTCATCGATTGTGAGAAGCGGCAAGTGCGACTACAAGAACCGGGTTTCCCTGAACACGTGTACCTGGCGTGCAAGAGCACCTCCTTCCCAGTGGTCATCTCAGCAGCACGGGCCAGAAGATTAGTGGAGGGTGGGTGTGTGGCCTACTTGGCATCTGTGGATCTAGTCACCCGACCACCGGCGACACTTTCAGACATCCCAGTAGTGAGGGACTTTCTCGATATTTTCCCAACGGAACTGCCCGGGATGCCCCCGGAACGGGAGGTGGTGTTCCCTATCGAACTCCTGCCGGGCACGCAGCCTATCACGAAGGCGCCTTACCGAATGGCCTTCGTGGAGTTGAAGGAGCTTAAGGCGCAACTTGAAGACCTCTTGGACTAAGGGTTTATCAGACCGAGTGTGTCGCCCTGGGGCGCACCAGTACTCTTTGTGTGGAAGAAAGACGGAAGCCTGCGTCTCTACATCGACTACAGAGGGATAAACAAGGTTACGGTGAAGAACAAGTACCCCCTGCCCAGAATCGACGACCTCTTCAACCAGCTACGGGGAGCGACGGTCTTCTCAAAGATTGACCTGCAATCGGGTTACCACCAGCTCCGGGTTCGGAATGAAGACATTCCAAAAACCACCTTCCGGACCCGGTACGGCCACTATGAGTTCACGGTTATGCTGTTCGGGCTTACGAACGCCCCCGCGGTATTCATGGATATGATGAACAGAATCTTCCGGCCCTTTCTAGACCATTTCGTAGTGGTCTTCATCGACGACATCCTGATCTATTCACCCACCGACGAGGAGCACGAGGACCATTTGCGAACGATTCTCCAGACTCTCAGGGATCAGAAGCTGTTCGCTAAGCTCAAGAAATGCGAATTCTGGCTTCGCGATGTGGGATTTCTAGGGCACGTGATCTCGGCGGAGGGAATCGCCGTGGACCCCAAGAAGGTGGAATCGGTGATCGACTGGCAGCCGCCGACTATGGTAATGGAGATCCGCAGTTTCCTGGGCCTGGCAGGATATTACAGACGCTTCGTCGAGGGTTTCTCGAAGATTGCTGCCCCTTTAAACCGGCTGACCAGGAAAGGGGAGAAGTTTGTATGGACGGCTAAATGCTAGGAGAGCTTCGAAGAACTCAAAAGAAGGCTAACCAGGGCACCAATACTTGTACTACCGGCACCCGGAGAGGATTATGAGGTGTACTGCGACGGATCAAGGATCGGCCTTGGGGGTGTACTGATGCAACAAGGGAAAGTAATAGCCTATGCTTCCAGGCAACTGAAGGATTACGAAAAGAACTACCCGATACACGATTTAGAGCTGGTCGCAGTGGTCTTCGTTCTAAAGTTATGGAGACACTACCTCTTTGGTGTCCACTATAACGCCTTCTCGGACCACCAAAGTCTTAAGTACCTCTTCACCCAAAAGGAATTAAATTTGCGGCAGAGGCGGTGGTTAGAGTTGCTGAAGGATTACGATCTAACAATTCAATACCACCCAGGGAAGGCAACGTGGTGGCAGACGCTTTGAGCAGGAAGGGGCAACTAGAAGGGGTGTCTGTAGGCGCGATAACTGAGCAGAGCAGCTTGATCGCGGGGTTCTCACGATTGAAGTTGGAGGTGGTACCAGCGGGCACAGTTGCGCAACTTTTAACCTTGATAGTCAAGCCGACGCTGTTCGAGAAGATCCGGGAAGGGCAACAGACCGACTCTCACTTACAGCTCGTACGAGACAAGATCTCCCCGAACCAAGAGAACGATTTTTCAGTGGAAGGCGACGGCACCCTACGGTTCCGCGGGCGGATTTGCGTGCCGAATTCGTCGGAGTTGAAGGGAGGAAATTTTGGCAGAGGCACACCGCGCCCCTTATGCGGCGCATCCAGGAGGCACGAAGATGTACAGGGACCTCAAGCAGACCTTCTGGTGGCCCTAAACTGAAGGGGGATGTGACACGACATGTAGTCATGTCTGGTGTTCCACAGATAAAGGCCGAGCACCAGTGACCAGCGGGAAAGTTACAGCCTTTACAGGTGCCAGATGTGGAAGTGGGATCGGATCACCATGGATTTTCGTACTGGGTTCCACATCGCACAGAGGCACGACACGATCTGGGTCATAGTGGACCGGTTAACCAAGTCAGCACACTTCCTGCCCATTCATACAACATGGACCCGAGATCGGTTAGCTCAGTCTACATCAGCGAGATCGTGAGATTGCATGGAGTGCCGGCGTCGATCACCTCGGATAGAGACACGCGCTTTGTCTTGAAGTTCTGGCAGAGTCTACAGCGGGCCCTGGGGACCAAACTACAGTTCAGCACAGCCTTCCACCCCCAGACGGATGGACAGTCGGAGCAAGTGATTCAGACTCTCGAGGACATGTTTCGCGCCTGTGTACTTGACTGGGGGGTCGGTTGGTCACGCTACCTACCCCTCGTGGAATTCGCCTACAACAACAGCTACCAGGCTAGCATCCAGATGGCGCCCTACGAAGCCTTATATGGGAGGCACTGCCGATCCCCGATCTGTTGGGACAACTTAGGGGAACGGAAGTTCTTGGGACCCGACCTAGTGAAGAAGAACTGAAGAAAAAAGTATGCCTCATCAGACAGCGCATACTGACCGCCAGAGTCGACAGAAGAGCTATGCAGACCAGAGGCGCCGCGACTTGGAATTTCAAGTGGGGGAGCACGTGTTGCTATGAGTCTCGCCATCCAGGGGAATTAAGCGTTTCGGGCTGAAGGGCAAGTTGAGCCCACGGTTTGTGGGGCCATTCGAGATCCTGGAGCGCATCGGGCCGGTGGCTTACCGCCTGGCCCTACCACCAAACCTCGACCGAGTCCACGATGTATTCCACGTTTCCATGCTCCAGAAATACCTTCCCGACCCATCGCATATTCTGGAAGTCTCTACTCTCGAACTTAAGGAGGACCTGAGCTTCGAGGAAACCCCAGTGAGGATCTAGCAAGGGAAAGTAAAAAGTTGCGCAATCGAGCCATCCCCTACGTGAAGGTGCTCTGGAGCAACCATGAAGAGCGAGAAGCAACTTGGGAGCTGGAGTCAAAAATGAGGGAGTGCTACCCCAATCTCTTCACCACGACCCAGAGTTGAGTTTCGGGGACGAAACTCGTTTTTAAGAGGTGAGTGGGTGTAGTAAACGCCTCGTTTAATTGTCTCTTCGGAAATGCTTTTTTTTATTTACCCTTTTAGTGGTCCGACCGGGGGTGGGTAATACTTCTTTATTCTGGGCAGACCGTCGGGGCTCGAGGATATTTTTAAGTGTAGAGCTCGCGAAA
>JAQNDB010003450.1:0-29306 GCA_029204045.2 Tillandsia leiboldiana | reverse complement strand
AAGACGACTTCATCAAGGAGCATATAACCTTCACGACCATTACCGACGCACTCCAAAAGGTTTGGGTGCGCAAAGGTGAAATTTTCCTTGTCTTGTTTCCAATGTTTCCTTGCATGCATATGATAGTCGTCTTGGTATCTGGATAGCGGGTGTTCCCGTCACATGACCGGTGACAAAAATAGTTTTCAAAATCTTGAGAAAATCTCCGGAGGACACGTTGTTTTCGGAGACGGTCGATCTTCCAAAATTGTTGGAAAAGGGACGGTAGCTATTCCAGATGGCCCGATTTTGAAAAACGTCTTATTTGTTGATGGCCTTAAGACTAACCTCATAAGCATAAGTCAACTTTGCGACAATGGTTTTTCAGTTAACTTTTCATCTGTTGAATGCGTTGTAACTGATAAGGACCATGTCTTTTTTTAAAAGGGGTTAGATCTGAAAACAATTGTTATGTTGTTCCTAATAAATTTTCTGAAAATTGTAACTTAGCCGCTTTGAATAATGAAACTCTTTGGCATGAAAGGCTAGGTCACTTAAATTTTAAGGAACTTACTAGAATTTCAAACAAGGACGTAGTCAAGGGGGTTCAAAACTTTTGCTTAACAAAACGTTTGTGTGTGGTGGTTGCCAAAAGGGAAAACAGTCTAGGACTGCACACAAGAACTTGAACCACGTAGGTACAAAAACGACCTTTGGAACTTTTGCACATGGATTTAATGGGGTCGACCCGTCAACCATCTTTGGGAGGTAATGGTATATTTTCTTATTGGTTGATGATTTCTCTAGGTTTTCTTGGGTAGCATTTTTAAAAGAGAAAGCTGATACGTTTGATTCTTTTCATGAGATTTGCCATCGTATTATGATTGAAAAGAATGAAAAGATCATTCGTGTTAGGAGTGATAGAGGTGGAGAATTCATAAATTCCAAATTCATTGATTTTTGCACTTCCAACGGCATAAAACATGAATTCTCAGCACCCTATACTCCTCAGCAGAATGGTGTTGTTGAGCGCAAAAATAGGGTTGTTCAAGAGATGGCGCGTGTGATGCTTCATAGCCGGAATTTACCGCTACATTTTTGGGCTGAAGCTGTGAACACCGCTGTCTATGTCATTAATCGAGTGTATTTGCGCCCAGGAACTTTAAATACACCATATGAGCTGTGGTTTAGTAGAAAACCGGATATCAAATACTTTCGTATCTTCGGGAGTCGATGTTACATTTTACGTGACCGTGGAAATCTTGGAAAGTTTGACTCTCGAAGTGACGAAGGGATCTTTTTGGGTTATTCTACAAATAGCAGAGCATATCGAGTATTTAACATCGAATCTAAAACGATTGTAGAATCTATAAATGTTAAAGTAGATGAAGCTTTTCACTTTGCATCTGAAAAATTTACCCTCGATATCTCTCTAGATGATGATCCTCCTGCCATTGCATCTCCTCATAATAATACTTCCAATATTAATGATGCATCTAATAGCTCTTCAAGTTTATCTGATGTGCAGGAATCATCTCATATACCTCCGAGTACTCCGTTTCAACAAACGCTACGAATCTCCAAGGATCATCCTGAATCAAACATCATTGGAGATCCACAAGAAGGAGTTAGAACTCGGAGGCAGTTGGTTTGTGGATTCGCTTGCTACGTATCTTTAATCGAACCAAAGAACATAGATGAAGCTCTTCAGGATGACTACTGGATTAAAGCAATGCAGGAAGAGCTCCATCAATTTGAGCGAAACAAAGTCTGGGAATTAACGAAGCCTCCAAAGCAACATAATGTGATAGGTACCAAATGGATTTTCAAGAACAAGAAAAATGAGGATGGTACTATCATCAGGAACAAGGCACGATTAGTTGCTCAAGGCTACTCTCAAGTAGAAGGTATAGACTTTGATGAAACTTTCGCCCCTGTAGCTAGACTCGAGTCCATTCGTATACTATTTGCTATTGCTTGTCATTTTAAAATCAAATTATTTCAAATGGACGTTAAGAGCGCGTTTCTAAATGGGTTTTTAAATGAGGAAGTTTATGTGGCTCAACCGAAAGGTTTTGTGGACCATAAACAACCTAACCATGTTTTTCGTTTGAAAAAGGCTCTTTACGGTCTGAAACAAGCACCGCGAGCATGGTACGAAAGGCTGACAAAGTACCTTTTGGAGAAGGGCTATACTCGATGGGGAGCTGACAGGACTCTCTTTGTGAAGCATTATCAAAATAACTTCATTGTTGCACAAATCTATGTCGATGACATTGTTTTTGGAGCAACAAAGGATAATGATGCTTCTAAATTCACGGAGACCATGGAAAGCGAATTTGAGATGTCCATGATGGGCGAATTGACTTATTTCCTTGGATTGCAAATTAAACAAAATGATGAAGGTATTCACTTGAGTCAATCCAAGTATGCAATGGAGTTGGTTAAAAAGTTTGATCTTGAAAATTCGAAGGATTTTCCGACTCCAATGGGGACTAGCCACAAGGGACTTGGAAGTGAATCACAAAGTGAGAATGTAGACGAGAAACTGTATCGAAGTATGATTGGATGTCTACTTTACCTCACGGCTAGTCGCCCGGATATATCCTTTAGTGTTGGGATTTGCGCGAGATATCAATCAGCACCAAAGGAGGTTCACCTGAAAGCGGTGAAAAGGATCATCCGGTACATCAAAGGATCAATTAATTTCGGAATTTGGTATCCTATGGGAACAAGTTTGGATATTGTTGGATACTCAGATGCCGATTGGGCAGGATCAGTGGATGATCGGAAAAGCACGAGTGGTGCATGCTTCTATCTTGGCCATTGCCTTGTTGCATGGCACAGTAAAAAGCAGAATTGCATAGCACTCTCGACTGCCGAAGCGGAATACATTTCAGCTGGAAGTTGTTCAACTCAACTCATTTGGATGAAAAGCGTATTGAGCGACTTCCGGATTTCAGCATCTTCGGTAACAATTCTTTGTGACAACACAAGTGCAATTAACATTTCTAAAAACCCTGTGTTGCACTCTAGAACAAAACATATTGAACTTAGATATCATTTTCTTAGAGAGCTAGTTGAATCAAATACTCTTCAACTTTCGTATATTTCAACTGAGGATCACTTAGCTGACATTTTAACAAAACCTTTGGATCAAAAACGTTTTATTCATTTGCGAAAAGCAATTGGAATGCTTTCCTTGAAATAAACTTCTGTTTGAAACCTTTGCTTAGGATAGGTTTTGTTTTTGTTTTGTTTTGTTCATTACCTATGTTTGTACATAGGACATTAATTGAGCATAGATCATAATTGACTTTAATTGCATCTTTTCGCACATTTAGAAATTTATTATGCTTTTGCCATCATAATATTTCACTGTTGCAATGATCATTTATGTTAATTAAATCATCTTCTAAGTGATCAAAGTCAATTTCTCTCTCAAGGATCTCTTGGTATAGTCATTATCTTATTTGACTGCTTAGTCGAGTATGAAATCGAGATCAATTTTTGGTTGAATACTTTATATCTTAAATAATTGATAGCCAATTGAGGGGGAGTCAAAGAAATGTAAAATGCTCAAAAGATGTGGAAAGAGTTACATCCCAATGAGGAGTGTGAAAACTACCACCACATGGAGGAAAGAGCTACCACCTCGGTCGTCCGAGTATTGTGTGCAGCTACCACATGTATACCAAGCATGGTTGTTCAATTTTGATTAAGTAAAATGCATGTTGAAATTCTTGACTCCGTCAAATTTCAAGGTTGGTATAAGGTGGGTTTTTAAAGAAAGATGCTCAAAGAGTCACTCTCTTCAACAGATTGTCTAGATAAATTATCTACCATATTTGGGATTTCAAACATCTATTGATCTTTGTATTTCATTTTCTTTACTGAATTGATGATTTGATAAAGGCATTACTCATAGGATCAAGTTAGATGTAATTGAAGGTGTTCAACTTTAAGGGATTTAATTTTTGTAAATTCTCGTTTCATTTTTGGATATTATTGATAGATTTGGCATAATCTAATTCTTGTTGTATGAAACGATGTTTTTTGTTTAAAGTTGATACACGATTGTGCTTACATACTTTTTCTAGATTTCATGAAAATTTTTCTAAATTTTTCTGATGAAAAAGTTGGAGCCGATCCGGATCGGGAAAGATGATCCGGATCCCGAACGCAGGCTTTTTCCTGCGGCTGGCCGATCCGGATCGAAATCTCGATCCGATCCGGATCACGGCTAGGGTTTTAATAAGAACAAGACGGTTTTGATTTCTTTTACCTTAATCTTTTGTTCTTATTTCTCTAGAGCCTCTCTCTCTAGAAATATTGCACCTTGGAGCTTTCCAAACTCAAGTTCTTCGAATACAAGTAAGTTTTGTTGATCAAATCTCGGTTTTTCACCGTTCTTGTTTTTCCTCCTCAAAACGTGATGAATTTCTTGGATCGATTTCGTTTGTGGATGGTTTTTGATCAAATTTCTTTTGAAATAAGAACTCTGGGTAGATTAGTTTTGATTATATGCTAGGTATTCTCCTGATTAACGGATTTTTAGGCTTCGATTTCTAAAATTTCGGTTTTAGGGCATATAATGAGGATTTTCGAAAATCATGCAATTGATCTATTTTTAAAAGTCCTTTTGCAAAACTAATTTGATTCTTAGTCTCTCTACATGATTATGATTGTTTGGGTACAATTTTTCAAATCTTTGAAAAATTAACATTTTATCATGTGTTTTTGAGTTATTGTTCACAGGATTTTAAATCTATTAAGCACTTGCACCAATGGCGTTCGCCTGGATAATCTTCCTTTTGGTAGCAATGGTAGGACCTAGTGGGTCTTCTATAAAAAGTGAACAAGATGACTCAAATCAAGAAGAGACAAAGAAAGTTTGTCAAAATGATTCAGAATCAGATGAAGAAGACTGGGAAGAGATTTGTGAACAAGCACAAAAAGCTATTGACAAAGAAGATAGGTTGTACTTGAAGAACAAGAAGCTGATGAAATCTTTCTCAACAACCAAGCAGTACACTAGGCGAAAGAATTCGAGGGGAACTGGAATTCAGATTGATAGACCCCTCACCAGAGCTCGCTCTCTCCCTAGAGAATCTCCATGGATTGAAGGTCAAGATGCACCGTCTGGTTCTATACTACATCCTTCAACGTCCTGGAGACACACAGCAAAAGCGAATGTAGGGTCCTCACTTCGACAAGAACAGCGAAGATCGTCTGCTGAACAAGACAGCGTGTCTACAAATCTCAAACAGATTATCTCTGAGCAACATAAGATGAAAAGAAAGGTCTCCAGAATGTCAAAAATGCTTCAAGCGATTTTGAAGAAGTTGGATTGTACCAATCCCACTAGTTCGGATTCAGACTGACTTAACTTTCTTTCTAATCTTTTTGTGCAGGAGTTTCAGTTTTTAGGACTTACTCTTAGTCTAGTTCTCACAGTTCGGAACAATTTTTTTTAAATTTTTAACTCTCCTTAAATTTTTGGTAATTTTGGCTTTATTTGTGACAAAAAGGGGGAGAGAGTTTAGCTAGAACATTGAACAATGATTGAACAATGATGATGTGAATGTGTGAACATCGAGGTAAGTATCACTTCAACTTTGACTTTGGTGAAAGGTAAGTATCACAACTTTGGTTTTCATCTTGTGATTTGTTGCATGTTCCTACTAACTATTCGACTAACTATTTGGACATGTATTATTACTAACAAGTTGTTTGATTACTAACAAAGCAAAGTTATGACATTTGGAATTTTATTGCTTAGAAGATATGTCAATGTTTGATTGTGATCTTTTACATATCTGCTTTACTCAATGTCATGGTGAGCATAAACTCTATCTCTGTTAGGTTTTGAATGCTAAATATTCTTGAGGTATCAAACGATCTCTTTTTGTCAAGAATGTTGTGCAGAGAGTACAGATGTCTAAGTCTAGAGTCTGTTTTAGGAGTTTATCTCATGTTTTTAAATTTTTTGGATCTCCATTGTAAATTTTTGTTGTATGGTGATAGCAACAAAAATATCTTTTTGAATTTTCTTTAGTGGATCTGTGTTTTGTCACGAAACCGCCAAAGGGGGAGATTGTTACGGAATTTGAGTTGGCGTAGTTTCGTGAAAGGTTCAAGTCTTGAAGATTGAAGGTGAAGAAAGTTGGATCATTTAACTCAATCTCAAGAAAGAAGAATTCAAAAGGATCAGGTATGTTTAACTAAAGATTCTTGGTGATCCGAATACTTCTTGTAGTGTAGAAACACCTGGAAGAGTTTTTAATTGCATAAAAATCAAAAACTGGTGTTCGGACAGGTTCAGGATCCGGATCAGAGCCAGCGATCCGGATCCCGAAGGTTGTTGTTTCATACATTACTTCAATCCGGATCGCAGCATCTCACGATCCGGATCCCGAACGTTGAGTTTTCTGAAATGTATGAACGATCCGGATCAGGCATTCCGATCCGGATCCCGAACGTTTGTTTTCTGGAAACCGTCTTTATTGCTACTGCAATCCGGATCGCCCAAATCTGATCGGGATCGCCGTCCGTCAAAATTCCAGAAATGTTAGGTTTTTGATTCTTATCTCCTTCCAAATGTTTCTAACCTATAAATAGACCCTATGACTCTTTTTCTAGGGTTAATCCAAATGAGGCCGTAAAGGAAAATAGCCGTCATTTTCATATATCATTTCATACGGCCTAAGATCCACATATAGAAAAGAAAGGAAATCATTAGAGAATACTCTATGTTTCTTCATCTATATTGATTAGTTTGATTCTAGGTTTTCATACTCACATCTTGAGTTGAATCAAACTAATGAATACTTAGATGGTATTTCCGATCTATCTTTGATCTAAGTATTTGGCGGATCATCACCACCCAAAAACAACGATTTCCCCAAAATCAGCGCGTGGATTCGCGTGTCCTTGTGGATTCAAGGTTCAACCGCTCTCGTGGATTCGGAGCGAGGCACGTTCGTGGATTCGAAGGGTGCTATTAGGTGCAGACCGTGGATTCGGTCGGACGTCGTGGATTCGACGTTGGACGCCGTGGATTCGGCGTTGGGCGCAGATCGTGGATTCGAGAAGCGTCGCGGAGCGAGCGGAGAAGATCCTCTAGGAGTGTATGGAAAAGGTTGAGTCGTAAGTGTGTACGGTAAATCACCTTGTACGTGTTTTAATTCTAGTGGATTTCTGCCGTGTTATCGGTCCCGTAGTTTTTTACTCCGGTGATGGAGTTTTCCACGTAAAAATCTTGCGTGTTATTTTTATTTCCGCATTGGGTTTTTATCGCAACGATTTTTGAGTGTTTATACGTTTACACCTATTCACCCCCCTCTAGGTGTTTCTTCCCCTATTTAGATCTACATTACATATAACCCAACACGTCAGTTGACGCAACAGCAGCAGGCCGCGACGGTGACGGTCGCCCCGGTTCCCCCACAGGGGCCGACAGCACCGGCCGCGGCACCACCGACAGTGCCACCGCCGGCGGCGGCTACGGGACCGGCGCCGGTGACAACCAGCAGGGTTACTCTGGAGGAGACTGTAGTCACACCTGCCCCTACCGTGGCTGCCGCCGCCGCGAAGGAGGGGACGGTTGTGATGACCGAGCGGGATCGGGTGCGGGCCAACCTGAAGGACTTCAAGAAATACGACCCACCCACGTTCGAAGGGGACACGACTGATCCTTGGGTCGTCGAGAAATGGGTGGGGTCGATGGAGAAACATTTCGAAGACTTACTCATGGAGGATGACGAGCGGGTTCCCCTAGCAGTCCACTGCTTGGAGGGGAACGCCCGCTTGTGGTGGAAGACGGTACGCCCCGATCATGCTAAGGGTACCGCACTTCCGTCCTGGGCAACTTTCAAACAGGAGCTGTTCGGGGCCTTCTTCACCAGCAGTGTCAAGAAAAAGTTGGAGGATGACCTGAACCACATCCAGCAGGGGAACCGGACGGTCATGGAGTATCAACAAGAGTTCGTCCGGCTAGCAAACTGCGTCCCGTTCGTCATAAGGGACGAGGCTCACAAGGCGCAACTCTTTGTGGATGGCTTGCGGAGCAATATCTTCGAGGTGGTGCAAGCAGCCGAACTGCACACCTTCCAAAAAGTGGTCGATAGAGCCACTACGGTGGAGCGGGGTTTTGCGGTCACCCGCGCCAGAAGAGAGAACTCGACGCGGCTGGAGGACCGGAAGCGGCAACAGCAGAACTCGGGGGGAGGCTCTTGGAGTGGGGGCGGGGCCCCCAAACGGTGGAGACCACAGGCGGGGCCCCGGAGCGCGCCAGTATGAGGGCCGAGGCCGGGGAATAGGCCTTGTGTTATATGCGGGGGAGGGCACATTCCGGGAGAGTGCCCCCAAAGAGGCGACCACTGCTTCAGGTGCGGCAAACGGGGGCACTTCCGCCGCAACTGCCCCTTAGGCGGGGGATCTGCGTCCTCTGCAGATTCTACGCCCACGCCACAGCTCTCAGGGCGGGGGAAAGCTCCTATGGCGTTGACGTCTAGACCCCCTGCACCACAGCGCGAGGAGGACAGGCAGCCACAACCAGGCGGGAGAGTTTTCTCAATGACCCGCCAAGATACAGATCCGCCGGAAGACGCACTTGCAGGTATTACTTCCGTTTCAAATTCCTGTGCTAGAACTCTTTTCGATACCGGAGCAACACACTCGTTCATTTCTCGTGATTTCGTATTTATGCTTGATCTCGAGGAGGCACCCCTCCAAACTTTCTTGACGGTTCAAACGGCGGGAGGGACGTTGGAGGCGGTCAGCTTTGTGGCCGCCTGCCCGATTATGCTAGGGCGGCTGGCATGCCCTGGGGACTTGGTGGTAATTCCCCTCAGGGAGTACGACGTGGTGTTGGGCATGAACTGGCTCACGAGGTACCAGGCACTCATTGATTGCGACAAGCGACAGCTGCGACTACAGGAACCGAGCTATCCCCTACGTGAAGGTACTATGGAGCAACCATTAGGAGCGAGAAGCAACATGGGAGCTGGAGTCTAAGATGAGGGAGCACTACCCCGACCTCTTCACCCCCCACCCGGGTTTGAGTTTCGAGGGCGAAACTCATTTTTAGAGGTGAGTGGTGTAATAACCGCGGGTTTATTTCCCTTTTTTGGTCTTACCGTTGTTTTTCTTGAACCGTTTTTCGGCTAAGGGGCTGGGGTGCGATTATTGTTTCGTTGTTTCTAGGCAGGCCGTCGGAGCTCGCGGGTATTTTTGGAGAATAAAGCTCGCGAAACGGAGACCGACGGCGCGACCGGATCTGACTTCCGACCCCGGAATCTCCCGGAATAAATTTCTGAAGTTTGTAGCAGCTCGAGCGTTCAGCACGCCTTATTAGAGGTAAACCAGACCCAGGTTTAATTTAATTTAAGTTTTATTTATTGTTTTGCGACTTTGGGTTTAGACCCAATTGCGACAAAACGACTAATTAAGTAGGCTCGGGGAATTAGATCTGGGAACCCCTTTTCTTTCCCTCTTACCCTTGGCGTGCGTTACCCCGAGCGTGATCAAGAACGCCTTCCCCAAACCTTCCCCAAACCTTCCCTTTGATCGGCGAGGAGCACCGCGACGAAGCGATCGAGAGGAGGGAAGAACACCGCACACTTTCTACCGGAACCGGGCACGCAAGAACGGACGATCACTCCCCTCCCAATCATCGTCGTCGAAACCGAGGTAAGACGGAGGTTTTCCTTTTTGTTTTTGGGTTCTTGATCGTTCCAATCGGCAAGGGGGAGACGGGGGGGGGGTACAGGCGACGGATTCTCCGGAATCCGCCGCATGTGCGAAGATCCCCCCAAACCGGCGTTCCCGTGTGACCCGCACGGGGCCGGGCTCGCGCCCAGCCCCGCGTGCGGGGGTGACCCGCACGGGGCCGGGCTCGCGCCCAGCCCCGCGTGCGGGGGTGACCCGCACGGTGCGGGGGTGACCCGCACGAGGCCAGGCTTGCGCCCAGCCCCGCGTGCGGGGGTGACCCGCACGGTGCGGGGGTGACCCGCACGGGGCCGGGCTTGCGCCTAGCCCCGCGTGCGGGGGTGACCCGCACGGTGCGGGGGTGACCCGCACGGGGCCGGGCTCACGCCCAGCCCCGCGTGCGGGGGTGACCCGCACGGGGCCGGGCGCGCGCGCAGCCCCGCGTGCGGGGGTGACCCGCACGGGGCTGGGCACGCGCACGGTCCCGTGTGCGGGCGGGAAGCCGCGAACCGGGATAGGCGGATTGTCGTGTTTTTTTTTATCCGAGTCTGAGCGCTGACTTTCCCTCGCAGCAGGTGGGTGTGAGAGTCCGAGCGGGCGTACCAGGACGCGGGGGAGCCGAGCGTTGTTTTCTACTAGCGACAGGTGGGTTGAGTATGGTATTTAGCATCGATCTCCGTCGACCGTTTACTTTAAATATTACATATTGTCCTTCCACTTTAAATGCTACCTATTATCGTTACTTTAGATGCTACATGTTATCGCTGCACTCTAGTAGTTACGTGTTATCATACTCCTGACGTTACGTGTTACTGTTTTACCTTCGATTATGCTTGTTAGTAGAGTACCTTGATTACACATGTTACTATCTTACTCTTGTTCATGCATTGTGGTTACTGTGCTCGAGGCTGGAACACGCGCACCCGCGGTTTGGCCACCGCAAAGGGTGCGCTTTTTCGGAAAAGCGGTCTATGACCCGTGTATACCCATGAGGTGACGTAGTGGGGCCCCTTATTAGTTGTGGGGTTTGAGGCGCCGAGGTGCGAGCGGTGCGACCCGTCGGTTTAGTTGTCCGACGTGGTCGGGTTTCTACAGGTACGGTATGGGCTGTCGGTTCAGTTGTCCGACGTGGCCGGGTATTACAGGATACAGGTGTACAGGTTGCCTTTCCTCCTTGAGAGGGTGGTTGCTCCGGTTGTCTTCACGGTTTGTTTTATTATATTCTCCTGCTCTACTATTTTTACGTCACTGACTTCCCACTTCGTGACAGGGTTCAGACGGGGGGAGAGGTAGGCGGCGGTGAGGACGGGGCAGGAGCAGCTGGGTCGCTGGGGACCCTGGACTGTATTTCTTCTTTCATTCTTGCATTTCATTTACATTGTAGTTATGTGAGAGGTTCTCGATACCCTCGTGGGGTCGGCGTGGATGTCGGTATGGGTTGCATTTAGTTATCCTCTTATGCGTTACTCTTCCTTTTATTTCTGTTGGCCATTTGAAAATGAAAAAGGCAAAAGCCAAAGAAAAGATTGCGAAAACCGTTTTTAAAATCTAAGTGTCGTGTGGGCGCTGGTTTCAAAACCCTGTGGATTTATGGATTGCGAAATGGATTTCAAAACTTGGGTGTCGGGTGGGCACTGTTTTCAAAACTTTGTGGATTTATGCTGATTTCGAAACTCGCTTTCAAAACGTAAGCGCCGGGTAGGCGCTCTTTTAAAACTGTGGATTTATCCTTTCCAAATTTATCGGCCATACGTTTTAAATAAATTAGAATGCTGGTTGTATGTTAATAATTGTTGTGATTGAATGGGTGTGTATGTTTGGAATATGTACTGAACGCTACGCCGTGCATATACAGGGAAGGCTCTGTCTGTTTACAGAGTGATCCTGTATGTGTGGCGGGTCTGGGCATGCGCCGGGGAAGAGGGGTTCTTTTTTATCAAAAAAAAATTTATACGTCAAATGTTTGACTTTTGTGAATCGTTTCCGCTAAAACAAACCCCCGGGGCGTGACAGATTAAATGGTATCAGAGCGTTCTTTCAATCACAACAGTTAGTGCCGACATCCGTGGGAACACCTCACTTGCCTACACATGAATGAAATGAGTAGGGGATAGGACTGTAGAACGTGAGTGACCGAGGGGGGGGGAAATGTTGAGTCCTTTCTCTCACTTTATGGTTGTTGTTAGTAGGGTAGTCTAAAGTTGACTCTTGTGATGTGTGACAGACATGGTCCGTACTAGATCATCGGCCGGGGACGCAGAGGCAGACGCGACGACGTCGACGGCCGTGGAGAACCAGCTCCTGCGGCAGCAATTGCGGGAGATGGCGGGGAATCTGGCAAACCTCACTGAGCACGTGCGTCAATTGACGCAACAGCAGCAGGCCGCGACGGTGACGGTCGCCCCGGTTCCCCCACAGGAGCCGACAGCACCGACCGTGGCACCACCGACAGTGCCACCGCCGGCGGCGGCTACGGGACCGGCCCCGAGGACAACCAGCAGGGTTACTCTAGAGGAGACTGTAGTCACACCTGCCGCCGCCGCGAGGGAGGGGACGTTTGTGATGACCGAGCGGGATCGGGTGCGGGCCAACCTGAAGGACTTCAAGAAATACGACCCACCCACGTTCGAAGGGGACACGACTGATCCTTGGGTCGTCGAGATATGGGTGGGGTCGATGGAGAAACTTTTCGAAGACTTACTCATGGAGGATGACGAGCGGGTTCCCCTAGCAGTCCACTGCTTGGAGGGGAACGCCCGCTTGTGGTGGAAGACGGTACGCCCCGATCATGCTAAGGGTACCGCACTTCCGTCCTGGGCAACTTTCAAACAGGAGCTGTTCGGGGCCTTCTTCACCAGCAGTGTCAAGAGAAAGTTGGAGGATGACCTGAACCACATCCAGCAGGGGAACCGGACGGTCATGGAGTATCAACGGGAGTTCGTCCGGCTAGCAAACTGCGTCCCGTTCGTCATAAGGGACGAGGCTCACAAGGCGCAACTCTTTGTGGATGGTTTGCGGAGCAATATCTTCGAGGTGGTGCAAGCAGCCGAACTGCACACCTTCCAGAAAGTGGTCGATAGAGCCACTACGGTGGAGCGGGGTTTTGCGGTTACCCGCGCCAGAAGGGAGAACTCGACGCGGCTGGAGGACCGGAAGCGGCAACAGCAGAACTCGGGGGGAGGCTCTTGGAGTGGGGGCGGGGCCCCCAAACGGTGGAGACCACAGGCGGGGCCCCGGAGCGCGCCAGTAGGAGGGCCGAGGCCGGGGAATAGGTCTTGTGTTATATGCGGGGGAGGGCACATTCCGGGAGAGTGCCCCCAAAGAGGCGACCACTGCTTCAGGTGCGGCAAACGGGGGCACTTCCGCCGCAACTGCCCCTTAGGCGGGGGATCTGCGTCCTCTGCAGCTTCTACGCCCACGCCAGAGCTCTCAGGGCGGGGGAAAGCTCCTATGGCGTCGACGTCTAGACCCCCTGCACCACGGCGCGAGGAGGACAGGCAGCCACAACCAGGCGGGAGAGTTTTCTCAATGACCCGCCAAGATACAGATCCGCCGGAAGACGCACTTGCAGATATTACTTCCGTTTCAAATTCCCGTGCTAGAACTTTTTTCGATACCGGAGCAACACACTCGTTCATTTCTCGTGATTTCGTATTTATGCTTGATCTCGAGGAGGCACCCCTCCAAACTTTCTTGACGGTTCAAACGGCGGGAGGGACGTTGGAGGCGGTCAGCTTTGTGGTCGCCTGCCCGATTATGCTAGGGCGGCTGGCATGCCCTGGGGACTTGGTGGTAATTCCCCTGAGGGAGTACGACGTGGTGTTGGGCATGAACTGGCTCACGAGGTACCAGGCACTCATTGATTGCGACAAGCGACAGCTGCGACTACAAGAACCGAGCTATCCCCTACGTGAAGGTACTATGGAGCAACCATGAGGAGCGAGAAGCAACATGGGAGCTGGAGTCTAAGATGAGGGAGCGCTACCCCGACCTCTTCACCCCCCACCCGGGTTTGAGTTTCGAGGGCGAAACTCATTTTTAGAGGTGAGTGGTGTAATAACCGCGGGTTTATTTCCCTTTTTTGGTCTTACCGTTGTTTTTCTTGAACCGTTTTTCGGCTAAGGGGCTGGGGTGCGATTATTGTTTCGTTGTTTCTAGGCAGGCTGTCGGAGCTCGCGGGTATTTTTGGAGAATAAAGCCCGCGAAACAGAGACCGACGGCGCGATCGGATCTGACTTCCGACCCCGGAATCTCCCGGAATAAATTTCTGAAGTTTGTAGCAGTTCGAGCGTTCAGCACGCCTTATTAGAGGTAAACCAGACCCGGGTTTAATTTAATTTAAGTTTTATTTATTGTTTTGCGACTTTGGGTTTAGACCCAATTGCGACAAAACGACTAATTAAGTAGGCTCGGGGAATTAGATCTGGGAACCCCTTTTCTTTCCCTCTTACCCTTGGCGTGCGTTACCCCGAGCGTGATCAAGAACGCCTTCCCCAAACCTTCCCTTTGATCGGCGAGGAGCACCGCGACGAAGCGATCGAGAGGAGGGAAGAACACCGCACGCTTTCTACCGGAACCGGGCAGGCAAGAACGGACGATCCCTCCCCTCCCAATCATCGTCATCGAAACCGAGGTGAGACGGAGGTTTTCCTTTTTGTTTTTGGGTTCTTGATCGTTCCAATCGGCAAGGGGGAGACGGGGGGGGCACAGGCGATGGATTCTCCGGAATCCGCCGCATGTGCGAAGACCCCCCCAAACCGGCGTTCCCGTGTGACCCGCACGGGGCCGGGCTCGCGCCCAGCCCCGCGTGCGGGGGTGACCCGCACGGGGCCGGGCTCGCGCCCAGCCCCGCGTGCGGGGGTGACACGCAGGGTGCGGGGGTGACCCGCACGGTGCGGGGGTGACCCGCACGGGGCCAGGCTTGCGCCCAGCCACGCGTGCGGGGGTGACCTACACGGTGCGGGGGTGACCCGCACGGGGCCGGGCTTGCGCCCAGCCCCGCGTGCGGGGGTGACCCGCACGGTGCAGGGGTGACCCGCACGGGGCCGGGCTCACGCCCAGCCCCGCGTGCGGGGGTGACCCGCACGGGGCCGGGCGCGCGCCCAGCCCCGCGTGCGGGGGTGACCCGCACGGGGCTGGGCACGCGCACGGTCCCGTGTGCGGGCGGGAAGCCGCGAACCGGGATAGGCGGATTGTCGTGTTTTTTTTTATCCGAGTCTGAGCGCTGACTTTCCCTCGGAGCAGGTGGGTGTGAGAGTCCGAGCAGGCGTACCAGGACGCGAGGGAGCCGAGCGTTGTTTTCTACTAGCGACAGGTGGGTTGAGTATGGTATTTAGCATCGATCTCCGTCGACCGTTTACTTTAAATATTACATATTGTCGTTCCACTTTAAATGCTACCTATTATCGTTACTTTAGATGCTACATGTTATCGCTGCACTCTAGTAGTTACGTGTTATCATACTCCTGACGTTACGTGTTACTGTTTTACCTTCGATTATGCTTGTTAGTAGAGTACCTTGATTACACATGTTACTATCTTACTCTTGTTCATGCATTGTGGTTACTGTGCTCGAGGCTGCAACACGCGCACCCGCGGTTTGGCCACCGCAAAGGGTGCGCTTTTCCGAAAAAGCGGTCTATGACCCGTGTATACCCACGTGGTGACGTAGTGGGGCCCCTTATTAGTTGTGGGGTTTGAGGCGCCGAGGTGCGAGCGGTGCGACCCGTCGGTTTAGTTGTCCGACGTGGTCGGGTTTCTGCAGGTACGGTATGGGCCGTCGGTTTAGTTGTCCGACGTGGCCGGGTATTACAGGATACAGGTGTACAGGTTGCCTTTCCTCCTTGAGAGGGTGGTTGCTCCGGTTGTCTTCACGGTTTGTTTTATTATATTCTCCTGCTCTACTATTTTTACGTCACTGACTTCCCACTTCGTGACAGTGTTCAGACGGGGGGAGAGGTAGGCGGCGGTGAGGACGGGGCAGGAGCAGCTGGGTCGCTGGGGACCCTGGACTGTATTTCTTCTTTCATTCTTGCATTTCATTTACATTGTAGTTATGTGAGAGGTTCTCGATACCCTCGTGGGGTCGGCGTGGATGTCGGTATGGGTTACATTTAGTTATCCTCTTATGCGTTACTCTTCCTTTTATTTCTGTTGGCCATTTGAAAATGAAAAAGGCAAAAGCCAAAGAAAAGATTGCGAAAACCGTTTTTAAAATGTAAGTGTCGTGTGGGCGCTGGTTTCAAAACCCTGTGGATTTTTGGATTGCGAAATGGATTTCAAAACTTGGGTGTCGAGTGGGCACTGTTTTCAAAACTTTGTGGATTTATGCTGATTTCGAAACTCGCTTTCAAAACGTAAGCGCCGGGTAGGCGCTCTTTTAAAACTGTGGATTTATCCTTTCCAAATTGATCGGCCATACGTTTTAAATAAATTAGAATGCTGGTTGTATGTTAATAATTGTTGTGATTGAATGGGTGTGTATGTTTGGAATATGTACTGAACGCTACGCCGTGCATATACAGGGGAGGCTCTATCCGTTTACAGAGTGATCCTGTATGTGTGGCGGGTCTGGGCATGCGCCGGGGAAGAGGGGTTCTCTTTTATCAAAAAAAAATTTATACGTCAAATGTTTGACTTTTGTGAATCGTTTCCGCTAAAACAAACCCCCGGGGCGTGACATTCACAGACTATTACACACGATTGCAAGACATCGTAAACTCATGTGCTAACTTGGGAGAGAATATTCCAGAATTTAAAATTGTAAGAAAAATATTAAGAACTCTTCGTGAAAGATTTCGTTCCAAGGTTACAGCCATTGAAACTATTAAACACCCGGACGAAATCCGTGTAGAAGAATTAGTTAGTTCTTTACAAACATATGAAATGACATTTCCTACTAACTATTCTTCGGGAAAGGCATCCTCTTCTAAGTCTTCAGGTTATGCGTTGAAAACAACAAAAGAAGAAGTCGCGGATTCATCCTCCTCAGGCGATGACGAGAACCTATCTATGGAGGACTTTGAGAAGCAGCTCGCTCTCTTGACAAGGAAGTTTCGCCGAAATTTTCGAAGGGGTAATTCAAGCAAAACTCCATCCTTCGGAAAGTGGAAGAAAGGCAAGGGTTCTTCAAGTTACAAGTCAAGAAAGCGAGAGGGTTTTTCTAAGGATAAGAAAAGCACAGAAGGACAAGTCCAATGCTTCAAGTGCCGAGGATACGGCCATATCTCAACGGAATGTCCAAATAAGAATCCGTCCAAGAAGAAGGCGATGCAAGCCGTCACTTGGGATGACACCTCATAGTCAAATGAGTCATCGTCAAGTGATGAAGAAGACAACGCAACAGCGTTCCACGCGTCCACATCTTCACCCTTCATGTGCTTAATGGCAAGTACATCCGAGTCATTGTCCAACTCCACTGTTGAAAAGAATGCAACGGACAATGAATCGGATGATTCGGAAGGTGAAGATTTTGCTCTAGCCTATCACAGACTTTTGAGGGATTCAAAGAAACTGGCTAAGCAAAACAAGGGGTTGAGAGGGAGATTGCAGGATCTCGAAGAAGAAGTAAAAAGGGTAACTTCTCTCTCGACCGATCTTGAAGTGGAAAGGGATAATCTGATAAAAGCAAACGTTTCCCTTCAAGAGTCCAATGAGCAGCTCGAGAAGAATTATATAGATATGGTGAACAAAGCGGATTACTTCTTGAAGCTCAACGGCGAGGCTCGACAGGAAAAATTGGAAATGACAGAGACCATTCTCCAACTCAAGGATGACTTACAGCGATTTTCATCAGGAAGGAGTAAGTTGGATAAGCTTCTTGGTCTTGGTCAATCAAACAAGTTCGACCTCTGATACAATCGAACTGAAGACAATTTTAGTTCGGTTGGGACAGTTTTTGTGCCTCAGTCGGTATCTCCTCCTCCAACACCGGAATTCACGATAAGCAACGACAACAAGCCTACTTCACCCTCCTCGGAATCGTCAAGCACTAAGGTATGTTTTCGTTGTAATTTTGCAGGGCACATAAGGAGAAATTGCAAGATGGGAGCCAAACGGTCAACTCAAGCACTTCTTGCAACGACTACCAAAAGGGTGATTCCTCGGAAATCAAATGCAAATTCTTTGAAGGAAAAGAGCCTCGGTAGTTCATCAAACAAGACGACGACGTCAAGGAAAAGCGACGGATCAAACAAGATGCTTTCACCAAAGGAATCAACCTCACAATCATTTCCGACATACACCAAAACTCGAAAGGTTTGGGTACGCAAAGGTGAAGTTTTCCCTTGTCTTGTTATAAATATTTCCTTGCATGCATATGATAATTCGTCTTGGTATCTGGATAGCGGCTGTTCCCGTCACATGACCGGTGACAAAAACTGCTTTCAAAATTTTGAGAAAATCTCCGGAGGACTTGTGGTTTTCGGAGACGGTCAGTCTTCCAAAATTGTTGGAAAAGGAACAGTAGCTATTCCAGATGGCCCGATTCTGAATAATGTGTTATTTGTTGATGGGCTTAAGACTAACCTCATTAGTATCAGTCAACTTTGTGACAATGGTTTTTCTGTTAATTTTTCATCTGTTGAATGCATTGTAACTGATAAGGATCATGTTTTCTTTTTAAAAAGGGGTTAGATCTGAAACAATTGTTATGTTGTTCCCAATAAAATTTCTGAAAATTGTAACTTAGCCTCTTTGAATAATGAAACACTTTGGCATGAAAGGCTAGGACACATAAATTTTAAGGAACTTGCTAGAATTTCGAACAAAGACGTGGTCAAGGGGGTTCCTAAACTTTCACTTAATCAAAACATTGTGTATGGTGGTTGTCAAAAGGGAAAACAATCTAGACTGCACACAAGAACTTGAATCACGTCGGTACCAAACGGCCCTTGGAATTATTGCATATGGATCTTATGGGGCCGACACGTCAACCATCCTTGGGAGGTAAATGGTATATTTTCTTATTGGTTGATGATTTCTCTAGGTATTCTTGGGTAGCATTTTTAAAAGAGAAAGCTGATACTTTTGATTCTTTTCATGAGATTTGCCTTCGTATTATGATTGAAAAGAATGAAAAGATCATTCGTGTTAGAAGTGATAGAGGTGGAGAATTCATAAATTCTAAATTCATTGATTTTTGCACTTCCAACGGCATTAAGCATGAATTCTCAGCACCCTATACACCTCAACAGAATGGTGTTGTCGAGCGCAAAAACCGGGTTGTTCAAGAGATGGCACGTGTTATGCTTCATAGCCGGAATTTACCGCTACATTTTTGGGCTGAAGCTGTGAACACTGCAATCTATGGTGTTGTAGAAAACCCAACATCAAATATTTTCGTATCTTCGGGAGTCGGTGTTACATTTTACGTGACCGCGAAAATCTTGGAAAGTTTGACTCTCGAAGTGACGAAGGGATTTTCTTGGGGTATTCTACAAATAGTAGAGCATATCGGGTATTTAACTTGGAATCTAAAACGATCGTAGAATCTATAAATGTTAAAGTAGATGAAGCTTTCCGCTTTGCATCTGATAAATCTACCCCTGATATCTCTCTTGATGATGATACTCCTGTAAGTGCATCTTCTCACGATAATACTTCCAATATTAATGATGCATCTAATGGTTCTTCAAGTTTATCTGATGTGCAGGAATCATCTCATGTACCTCCGAGTACTCCATTACAACAAACGTTACGCATCTCCAAGGATCATCCTGAATCAAACATCATTGGAGACCCACAAGAAGGAGTCAAAACTCGGAGACAATTGGTTTGTGGATTCGCCTGTTACGTTTCCATGATCGAACCAAAGAATGTCGATGAAGCTCTTCAGGATGACTACTGGATTGAAGCAATGCAGGAAGAGCTCCATCAGTTTGAACGCAACAAAGTCTGGGAATTAACGACGCCTCCGAAGCAACACAATGTGATCGGTACTAAATGGATTTTCAAGAACAAGAAAAATGAGGATGGTACCATCATCAGGAACAAAGCACGTTTAGTTGCTCAAGGCTACTCTCAAATAGAAGGTATAGACTTTGATGAAACGTTCGCCCCTGTAGCTAGACTCGAGTCCATTCGTATCTTATTCGCTATTGCTTGTCATTTTAAAATAAAACTCTTTCAAATGGACGTTAAGAGCGTGTTTTTAAATGGGTTTTTCAATGAGGAAGTTTATGTGGCTCAACCGAAAGGTTTTGTAGACTGTAAACTACCTAACCATGTTTTTCGTTTGAAAAAGGCTCTTTACGGTTTAAAACAAGCACTGCGAGCGTGGTACGAAAGGTTGACAAAGCACCTTTTGGAGAAGGGCTATACTCGAGGGGGAGCAGATCGGACTCTCTTTGTGAAGCATTATCAAAATAACTTCATTGTTGCACAAATCTATGTCGATGACATTGTGTTTGGAGCAACAAAGGATAATGATGCTTCTAAATTCGCAGAAGAAACCATGGAAAGCGAATTTGAGATGTCTATGATGGGGGAACTGACATACTTTCTTGGATTGCAAGTGAAACAAAATGATGAAGGCATCCATCTGTGTCAATCCAAGTATGCAAAGGAGTTGGTAAAGAAATTCGGATTAGAAGATTCTAAAGATTTTCCTACTCCTATGGGAACTAGCAATAAGGGATTAGGAAGTGAATCTCTTAGTGAGAATGTAGACGAGAAACTTTATCGCAGCATGATTGGAAGTCTACTTTACCTCACAGCTAGTCGCCCGGATATATCCTTTAGTGTTGGGATTTGCGCGAGATATCAATCAGCACCAAAGGAGGTTCACCTGAAAGCGGTGAAACGGATCATCCGGTACATCAAAGGAACCATTAATTTCGGAATTTGGTATCCTATGGGAACAAATCTAGATATTATTGGATACTCAGATGCCGATTGGGCAGGATCTGTGGATGATCGAAAAAGTACGAGTGGTGCATATTTTTATCTTGGCCATTGTCTTGTTGCATGGCATAGTAAAAAGCAAACTGCAGTGCACTCTCGACTGCCGAAGCGGAATACATCTCAGCGGGTAGTTGTTCAACTCAACTCATTTGGATGAAAAGCGTGTTGAGCGACTTCCGGATTTCAGCAACTTCGGTAACTGTTTTATGTGACAACACTAGTGCTATAAATATTTCAAAAAACCCTGTGTTGCACTCTAGAACAAAACACATTGAACTTAGATATCATTTTCTTAGAGAGCTAGTTGAATCAAATATTCTTCAAATTTCCTACATTTCAACTGAAGATCAATTAGCTGACTTGTTAACAAAACCTTTGGATCAAAAACGTTTATTCATTTGCGTAAAGCAATTGGAATGCTTTCCTTGAAATAACCTCTTTTTGAAACTTTTGTTTAGGTTAGGTTTTGTTTTTGTGTTTTTGTCATTATCTATACTTAGACATAGAACATTAATTGAGCATTAGTTTTGATTGACTTTAAATGCATCCTTTTATATATTTAGAAATCTATTATGCTTTAGATGTCATAATATTTCATTTGATGCAATGATCATTTATGTCAATTACTCATCTTTGTTTTGATCAAAGTCAATTTCTCTCTCGATGATCTCTTGGTATAGTTTTTATCTTATTTGACTGTTTAGTCGAGTATGAAATCGGAGCAATATTTGGCTGAATACTCTATATCTTAAATAATTGATAGCCAATTGAGGGGGAGTCAAAGAAAAAGTATTATGCTCAAAAGATGTGGAAAGAAGTTACATCCACAATGAGGAGTGTGGAAAACTACACCACATGGAGAAAGAGCTACCACCTCGGTCGTCCGAGTACTGTGTGCAGCTACCACATTCTAACCAAGCAAGGTTTTCAAGTTTGATTAAATAAAAATGCATGTTGAAATACTTGACTCTGTCAAATTTCAAGGTTGGTATAAGGTGGGAATTTTAATGAAAGATGCTCAAAGAGCCGCTCTCTTCAATAAATTGACTAGAATATGTATCTAACTTATCTGGGATTTAGACATCTATTGATCTTTGTATTTCATTTTCTTTACCGAATTGATGATTTGATAAAGGCATTACTCATAAGATCAAGTTAGATGTAATTGAAGTTGTTCAACTTTAAGGGATTTAATTTTTATAAATTTTCGTTTCATTTGTTGGATGTTATTGATAGATTTGGCATAATCTATTTCTTGTTGTATGAAACGATGATTTTCATTTAAAGTTGATACACAAAAGTGCTTACAATCTTTTTCTGGTTTTTCTAGAATTTCTCTGAAATTTTCTAAAGAAAAAGTTGGAGCCGATCCGGATTGGACCTGCCGATCCGGATCCCGAACGCAGATTTTCTCTGCGGGTAGCCGATCCGGATCGTAATCACGAACTGATCCGGATCGCGGCTAGGGTTTTATATAGAACAAAAGGGTTTTGATTTCTTTTACTCCAATCTTTTGTTCCAAAGTTTCCAGAGCTTCTCTCTCTAGAATTCATCCATCTTGGAAGCTTTCAAACTCAAGTTCTTCGATTCCAAGTAAGTTTTATTGATCAAAATCTCGGTTTTTCACAGTTTTTCATATTCTTCCTCAAAACGTGATGAATTCTTGTATCTATTTCGTTTGTGGATGGTTTTTGATCAAATTTCTTTTGAAATAAGAACTCTGGGTAGATTAGTTTTGATTATATGCTAGGTATTCTCAAGATAAACGGATTTTTGGCCTTCGATTTCAAAAATTTCGGTTTTAGGGCATATAATGGGAATTTTCGAAAATCATGCGATTGATCTATTTTTAAAATTCCTTTTGCAAAACTAATTTGATTCTTAGTCTCTCTACACGATAATGATTGTTTGGGTACAATTTTTCTAATTTTTGAAAATTAACAATTTTTTCGTGTTCTTGAGGTGTTGCTCACAGGATTTCTTTTCACAAGAAACCAATAGCAATGGTGATCACCTGGATCATTTTTCTTCTGGCTGCTATGGTACATACGAGAGACACTGTCAAGCCCAAGAGGGCTAAGAAAGCGAAGAAAGCTAAAGATGATTCCGATACAGAATCTGAAACGGAATCAATTGATTGGGATGAGCTTCAAGTTGAAGCAACAGCACCCACTGCTTCGAAAGGAAAAGCGCCTGCGGAAACATCAAAGGCTCCGCCTACTGCTGCTGAAAGGGCAAAGCTCCAATGGAAGAAACTTCTGGGAAGACAAAAAGAAAAAGACTTGCTCGACGGCTTGGACGAGCTCGAGGTATTGAAATAAATGAACCATGTCAAGATGAAACAAAGAATATCCCTCAAACTGAAAATGAATCTGAAGACGAAGAAGATTGGGACACATTTCTTACTGAAGTACAACAAGGTATTGATGAAGAAAATAAGGTTTACCTAAAGAACAAGAAGCTACTGAAGTCTTCCTCAATACTTAAGCAGCAAGCAAGGAAAAAGAATGTGCCAAGCAATGAACCTCTTGACAATTCACATTCTCTGCCAAGAAGATCTCCTCGGAATGAAGGTCAGACTGCTCCGTCAGTCGTCACACAACGTTCTTCAACTTCCAGAAGAATTGACCAAAAGGCAAACTTAGAATCTTCCATCAACCAAGAACAAGATAAAATGGCTCTAGAACTCAGAAAGATGTCCAAGGACATACATCAGATGAAACAAGAGTGTTCTACGATTTCGGGAATGCTTAAAGGAATTTTGAAAAAGCTGGGCTGCACGAGCTCTGAAGACTCTGCCTCAGATGATTGACTTGTGCTGATTTCTAATAATTTTCTCTTGTGCAGGTTTTTTAGTTTTAGTTTTTAGTTCTCAAACTTTTGGTACTTGAACTGTTAACTATTCTCTCCATTTTGGTAATTTTTGGCTAATTTTGTGACAAAAAGGGGGAGAGAGAGATAAACAATGATACAATGTTTGTGAGAAAGAAACTTGAAACTATGGAGGTAAGTATAACCTCAACTTGAAAGGTAAGTAGAACTTCAACTTTCGGTTTTATTTGTGTTTGAATGCATGCCTCGACTAACTATTCGACTAACTATTTGGGCATGTAATATAACTAACAAGTTGATGTTCACTAACATGACATTTGGATTTTGATTGCATAGAAGATATGTTGGTGTTTTAACTATGATCAATTTACATATCTGAATGTATAAATGTCATGGTAAGTATAAATGAGTATAAACTTCATCTCTGTATGTGGTTTTTGAATGATATAAAATTCTTGAGGTATCTAACGATTTCTTTTGTCAAGAATGATTTCTTTTGCAGAGAGTACAGATGTCTAAGTCTAGAGTCTGTTTTAGGAGTTTAACTCATGTATTTTATTTTGGATCTCCATTGTAAATTTTTGTTGTATGGTGATAGCAACAAAATATCTTTTTGAATTTTCTTGAGTGGATCTATGTTTTGTCACGAAACCGCCAAGGGGGAGATTGTTACGGAATTTAAGTTGGCGTATTTCGTGAATTCGGTTAAGTCTTGAAGATTGAAGGTAAAGAAGGTTGGATCATATAACTCAATCTCAAGAAAGAAGAATTCAAAAGGATCAGGTATGTTTAACTTAATATCTTTGGTGATCCGAATACTTCTTATAGTGTAGAAACACTTGGATGAACTTGTAATTGCATAAATATCAAAAACTGGACATGGGACATGTTCAGGATCCGGATCAGACTTTGCAATCCGGATCCCGAAGGTTGTTCGTTCATACACCAGTTCAATCCGGATCGTAGCCTTCCTTGATCCGGATCCCGAACACTGGGTTTACCATTTTATTTGAACGATCCGGATCAGGCTTTGCAATCCGGATCCCGAACGTTGATGTTTGGTGAACTGTATGAACGATCCGGATCAAGCACTTCGATCCGGATCCCGAACCTTCGTTTTTCTGGAAACTGTTTTTCTCGCTACTGCAATCCGGATCGCCGATCTCCGATCTGGATCGTCGTCATGAAAAATTCCAGAAAAAGATAGTTTTTGATCCTTATCCTTTTCCAAGGGTTTCTAACCTATAAATAGACCCTATGATTCTTTTTCTAGGGCTAATCCACATAATCGAAAAAGAAGCCATCATCTTTTATACGGCCTAAGATCCACATATAGAGAAGAAAGGAAATCATAGATTTATCTTATGTTTCTTCATCTATATTGATTGATTTGATTCTAGGTTTTCATACTCACATTTTGAGTAGAATCAAATCAATGAATACTTAGATGGTATTTCCGATCTATTTCTAATCTAAGTATTCGGCGGATCATCACCACCCAAAAAACAACGATTTACCCCAAAATCGGCGCGTGGACTCGCGTGGCCTTGTGGATTCAAGGTGCAACCGCTCTCGTGGATTCGGAGCGAGGTACGTTCGTGGATTCGAAGCGTGCTACTGGGTGAAGACCGTGGATTCGGTCGGACGTCGTGGACTCGACGTTGGACGCCGTGGATTCGGCGTTGGACGCAAATCGTGGATTCGAGAAGCGTCGTGGAGCGAGCGGAGAAGATCAACTAGGAGCGTATGGAAAAGGTTGAGTCGTCTGTGAGTACGGTATATCACCTTGTACGTGTTTAATTCTAGTGGATTTCACCGTGTTATCGGTCCCGTGGTTTTTTACTCCGGTTTGGAGTTTTCCACGTAAAATCTCTGCGTGTTATTTATTTTTCCGCATTGGGTTTTATATCGCAAAGATTTTTGAGTGTTTATTGTTTACACCTATTCACCCCCCTCTAGGTGTTTTTTCCCCTATTTAGATCCAATTATACATAACCCAACAACCTCTTGGATATGCTACCATCCAAAATGCTATAGCCGGGTTGCGAAACACCCCCGAAGGCGTTGTCGCTCCGGTTGTTGTTCGAATAGGTCTTCAACCCAAGGTGGGGGGTATTGTTCTATGCTATGGCTTTACCTATTCCCCGATTGATGATGCACAGGCATAGCCCCACCCCCCCTCACAACTACAGTACGTCAACTCCTATGGCGGAACTTGGGCGGAGAAAAGAAAAACGACAAGGGAGAGCGGGGAGTCGTAAGGTAAACCCCAAAAAAGCAAAAAGGACTAAAAGGGGTCGGACCAGAAAGGACTGCTCTGGTTCGACGGGTGTTCCCAACTAGTAGAAGGTAGTTTAGGTATTACCTGTTATTTCCCATTCTGGGACATTGCGTCGTCCAATGGGGCGGTTGGGGGAGTCCGCCCACACCCTTTGGGCAGCGGCGCACGCGTGGCCGGGTAGGGAGGTGGCGTCGTAGGGATCTATCGCACGTAGCTCATCGGGTCGGTCCCCCTGGGGTCGGGGACAGCAGTATCTTCTCGTCCTCTCTGCTGCGGCACGGCGGCTGTAGCGGGTAGTTCTTGCGGGCATGAAGCGCGGGCGTGATCCGCTTGCCGCACTTGTTGAAGTCGGAGTACCTCGAAAGGCAGTTAGTCACTCGATGTGCCTTTCCGCAAATAACACAGGGTCCCGTGATGATTCCTGGCCTCCTGTGGCACCTGCCCGCCTTTCTGTACTTTCTTCGGGCGTCGATTTGCCCTGCTTCCTGAGTTGGGGCTCCTTGTGGGGTGAGGGTGGCCGCTCTCTTCGTTACGTCGGGTCGCGGCGCCGGGGGTCTAGTGACATCGGTTTCCTGGGGCACGTGTAACGTGTGTGGCCCGGCCTGCCGCATCGGAAGTAGTGTTCGTTCCGCCAAGGGCAGCCCATCATTGGGTGCGCGCCACCACAAATGACACACGGCTTCGGAGGTTCAGGTCCCCTTTCAGCGTTTGTTCAGATTCTGTCCTGTCTGTTCGGGCGTTTTGTCGCCCGGCCCTTTGATAGAAGTCCCCTGCCGAACCGGGGTAGGGGTTTCCCAGGCCCTGCTGCATCCCGGGGTGTCCCCACCGAGCACGTGCTTCGGCAAGTTCATGCTCTGCCTGCACGGCCAAGCCGACCGCCTCTTGATAGGTGGGAAAGCCTGCCGGTGGCATTCTACGAAAGGCGTCGTCCCTGACGCTGCGCTGAAAATGGTCGACACTCTCAAGCTCTCGTGTCAGTATGCACAAGCGTTCAGTGAGGGTCAGCAGCTGCCGGCCACCTCGCGCAGCTGGTTGCGTAGCAAGCGGTTCGCCTCGGCTGCAGTGTCCATTCCCGTTGGCCGTTGCTCACTAAGCCGGACTGTTATCTGTACACACAAAGAAATCACATCAATCCTATTGCGTCTAGGAAATCCCAGCACCTTGACCTTCTATCCCTGGGACTCGATCCCTTATTCCCCGCGCTCACGCTCGTACACGACACACCTATACTTTGGTTATCAACTTTGTTTAGTCACTTGTGTCATTACATTCTGTGGATGTTAGTCATGATCTCCTTGGTTAAAGCCGTTTTCTCTAATACCATAAAACTGTCACGCCCGGAGGTTCTAAAGGAGCCGAAAACGTACCCATTTTTTTTTTCTTAAATAATACATGAACCTTGCCTCGGCGCGTATCAGACTCGCCGCATATAAAATTCACTCCCCAAACGGGCGGAGTCTCTTTTGTATATGCACGGCGTCACAATCAATTCCAATGCTTTAACATTCCAATCATGACATGCAACGAGGAGAGGATATAGTACATCAAACGTCACCGCTATCTTATACGAGTCTATAGCATAAACCCATGGGTTTTGAAAATCGGTGCCCCACGACACCCAGTTTTCTAAATCGTTTTCGCAAACTCTTTGTGCGGCCATTAACTTGAAAGGATAAATCCACGGGTTTAAAAATCGGTGCCCACACGGCACTTGCTTTGAAAACATCTTTGAAACCGGTTTGTATTTGAAAACAAGCCACATTACACATCCTATCATACACCAGTAGTTACAAGAAAGTCCTCGTCCCAACATCCATCAGAAACCACAGTATATGAATCACAGTTAACTAACCATAGTAATGCATAACCAAAGTAAATAATAAGATAAAGTATCGTTTTATAGCCATCTTAGCTAGTGTCCTCTAACTGATGCCTCACGTCGTCCCGAATCCACCCCTACTCGAACCTGTCACAGTGTGGGTTGTCAGTGACTGATAAAGAGGAGAACAAGCAAGTAAACGCAATAAATAGAAAGAACACACCGCGTCACCGGGCATTTACTTTTCCCCTCCCCCTCATGTATCGCTAAATCCCTGTTGAAAGTCCCGCTGGCACCTACCCCAGCTTTCTGAATATTTTGGGCACAAACCCAATACCGTACTCATCTTCTTGGTGCCTCCAACCCCTCGACTGCCCAAGTAGCAGCCGCCTCCCCTTGAGGGGTCCCCACTAACCTCCCCTTGTGGGGTACACGGGTAAATGACTTACCATCTTTCCGGAAAAATACACCCTCTGCAGTGGCCAAACTGCCGGTGTGCGTGTAAGCAATATGAGTGTTTTAATTCCTTGCGACCTCAGCCGCTATACCAGAGTAGTATACGCACCTGCGACCGCAGGCTATAACCAGAAAAGTATACGCACCTGCGACCGCAGCCGCTCGATGAAATAGTAAAGGGATTCACATGCTAGGGGGTTAGTCAAATTATAACCGTATCTACTTTATCAAAACGAGTATTCGGAAACGACACCTCACCGTAATAACCAACACCTACCCACCTTGATTATGCGAAACGCGGTATTCCGGAGACTGAACTTGCTCTCTGTGACGCCCGGACCTAGAAGTAGTCCCCAAAAGAGCCATGGTCAGATCAACAATATAGTAGTGGATAACCGAGCCCAAACAACTCAAAACACTAAGGACAACTTGACCCGGCGGTGGCGCCCGGTGCGCGTCGAGCGACGCGGCCGCCCGCGGTGTCAGTGGGTCTACGGCCGCGCGGGCACAGCCCCGCGCGGCGTTTGCGTGACCCGCGCGGGCCCTAGCTCCGCAGCGGTGCAAGCAGCGCGGGCCGCACGGGCACCAACCCCGCGCGGCACCTTCCGCGATCGTGCGGACTCGGCCTCCATGGCGCAAACCGCGGCCGCGCGGGCGCCGGCCCCGCGCGGTAACCAGCCGCGGCGCGCGGGCACCAACCCCGCGCGCCGCAACCGCACGGGCGCACGCCCGGCAGCATTAGCCGTGGACGCGCGGGCATGGCCCCCGGGGGCACGTGCTGTCACCGTCGCGCGGGCACCTACCCGCGCGGCACAAACTGCAGCCGCGCGGGCAGGGCCCCGCGCGGCATGCACCGCCACCGCCGCCCCGCGCGGGCACCGCCCGCGTTGCACAAGCTGCAGACGCGCGGGCCGGCCCCGAGCGGATGCGATGTCGCCGCCGCTGCGGGCATGGCCCCGCCGCGGCATGCGATGCGCCGCCGCTGTGGGCCCACGACTGCGCGCGGCACGCGACGCGGCGCCGCGCGGCATGGCCCCGCGCGGCATGCGACCCGCCGACGCGCGGCACGACGCCGCAGCCGCCGGCGCGGGGCATGGCCCCGCACGGAAGCCATACCGCCGCCGCAGCGGGCACCACGCCCCGCGCGGCAACCCGCCGCGCGCCACCGCGCGCGGCATTGCCCAAGCGCGGCGTGCGATGCCGCCACGCGCGGGCACCCGCACAGCGCGGCCTGCGGACGCGGCCGCGCGGGGCCCGGCCCCGCGCGGGCATTTACCCTAGCGCGGACACGCGGGGAGCTTGATCCCACGCGGGTTCTAGCCGCGG
>JAQNDB010003449.1:0-29306 GCA_029204045.2 Tillandsia leiboldiana | reverse complement strand
AGGCAAAAAGTGAGTCTGAACTGGCAATTTGGAGCCGGTAATTGATTTGAGCACCCCGACTCAACGGATAAGCTTTTTTGAAGAGAAAAAGCTGTTGACAACGTGTACTTTTTGATTTACAGCGAGGTTCGGGAGGTTCCGGACTGACGCGAGGACCGGAGGCAAAAGTGAGTTGGAACTGTCAATTTGGAGCCGGTAATTGATTTGAGCACCCCGCCTCAACAGATGAGCTTTTTGAAGAGAAAAACTGTGAGCTCGTGTATTTTCGATTTACAGCGGAGTTCGGGAGGTTCCGGGCAGCGGCGGAGAGCCCGACGGCAAAAAGTGAGTTGGAGTTGGAGTTTTTGGAATTAATTAATTATTAATTAATTAATAAAGCTTTTGCTTTATAAAAGCTTCCCCAGTCTCCCTCTGCAGGAGAGAGAAGAAAGAAAAGGGAAGAAAGAAAGAAAGGAAAAGAAAAGAGAGGAAAAGGAAAAGAGAAGGAAGAAGAGGGTTTTTGTGGTGATCTCGGATTTTTGGACTCGCCGTTGGAGCCCGCGTGGAGCTCGTGGGCGTTGCGGCGAGCATCGTGGAGGTAAGCAAAATTCAGTTTTTTTGGGGTTTTTGAGGTTTTCTGCGGCTTTTGGAGAGCTTGGGATTTTTGTTTGGATTTCTAAAGAGCTAAAAAAATAGTTTTTTGGATTTATTGGATTTTGCGGGATTTTTATAAATTATTGGTTTAATTTGCCGTCGCCGGCGGCCCCGCCGCGCAGCGCGCAACGGCGCAACGCGCGGCGCCAGGGTGCTGCTATTGGCAGCACCCTGCGGCGAGGGTGCCGCTGGGCACGGCGCCGCGTGCAGCAAAGTGCTGCCGCGGCGCTGCCAGGCCGCGCGCAGGCGCGCGCGGCAGGCCCTGCCTGGCCGCGCGCAGGCACGCGCGGCAGGGCCGCGCGCAGGTGCGCGCGGCGCTGCCTGTCCGCGCAGGCGCGCGCGGAATGGCTGCGCGCCGGCGCGCGCGGCAGGGCCGCGCGCAGGTGCGCGCGGCACTGCTTGGCCGCGCGCAGGTGCGCGCGGCATGGCCGCGCACGGGCCTGCGCGGCCGCGAGCAGGCGCGCGCGGGGCCTGTGCGGGCGCGCGGGCGCGCTGTCACGTGTCGATCATGTTGGTTCGACCGTGACATCCTTGGGGGGCCACTTTTGGAGGACATTGGTAGGCATTTGGGTGACAGAGTTACGGGTTTGCGAAGTTGGGACAATCCGTCAGGGTTGAGCCGTGGCTTGGGGTAATGCAAAGGGTGGATGCCTCGTGGGTTATTTAGAGGAGGGGTTCGACACTTGCGAAGTGGCCCCGACTCCCCCGTTGGCCTATAGGACATAGGCCATCCCTTGGCGAGCGGAGTCGCCAAGCCTAAGTTCGTGTGAGCGGGATTTGATGGTCGTTGAGCACACGGGCTTGGGGTAATGCCAAAGACACGAGGTCGACGGCATTACGGAGCGGGGTTGGCCCAGAGGTTTTGCCTCTAGGTTCGCTTGCACTACCTTATGCCGTTTCGGATCTTTGTAGTGGAGCGGAATGAGCGGTGAGGGACAGGTCTTGCGACAGGTTGGTTCGCCTCAATGGACAAGGCTTGCAAAGGCATGTGGGTGCCTAGCGGGATTCGTGAGGCGCGGAGGCCTACGAAGTTCGCGAGGCGAAGGAACGGTCGGTCCGCCGTAATGGACAAGGCTCGCAAAGGCAGCGGTGCCGAGCGGGGATTTGTGCGGCGCGGCCCACGAAGTAAGAGGAGACAATCGATGCTGGTTTTCGTGAAGTGAGCCATGGAGAGGACCGAGGGTGTTGGCGGCCAGGCATGGCCGGGCAATGGAGGTGCCGAATGGCTAGCGAAGCGGAGCGAGGCTGATTCGATTGTGAGCGACATCCGTCAAGCAACCTTGGATGCTGGGCCGAGTGTGTTGGCGGCCAAGCATGGTCGTGCAATGGAGGTGCCAGGGGGTTGGCGACGCGGGGAGAATGTCGCTAGGTTGGCAAACCCTTGCGAAGGGAACACACGCGGGGACAAGTAGTGTGGGGTATTCGGGAAGCGGACCTTGGACCGAATCGGGAGTGATGACGGAACTAGGTGGCCGGCGGAACGGGACATGCCCGACCTGACTATGGATCCTGTCGTGGGAATTGCGGGGCGCGCGGCGCCTTGGCAAGGCAATGGGCTGGCAGACAGGCGAGATGCGTGGGACGGGTCGCTCGGTTAAGCAGACGAGCGGAACGCGCAAGGGCAACTCGCTCGGGCCCATTCAAGTGGACTAAGTTGTGAGAACTTGTATTGTCCTGGATGTTTGCTCGGAGGCAAAGGGACATTCGGTTAGTAGCACTCTCGAGGAGAGTTTGTCCGGCTAGGCGGAATATACTCGGCTTGAAGGCCAGCCTCGGTGGCGGGGCTGTTTGTTCGGAACTCGCGGAGTTCGACAAAGGGTTCGACGTAAGGCGCGGCGCCGGGCAGTCAGGCTCGTGGAGGAGCATGCTTGGTTAATGCTTGAGTTTGATCCCGCTGTTTAAGTTCGAGGCGTGTCCGTGGCAAGGGGACTCGGGAAGGCTGGCTCTGGTGTGCGACACTTGAGCGCCGCACGGGGTAATGTTAAGGCGAAAAAGCTGACCCCGTGACAAGTGGTATCAGAGCTAAGTTGAGCTCATGGGTTAAAGATTTGGCCGGAAGGTGCGACCTTGCGGCGAAGTTGGTGTGAGTGTAGTCACTCCAACGAAGGTACTAGGCGTCGGCGAGGCACTGTGGCGGTACTACGCTTGTGGGAGATGCGGAGTCAGAGTGCAGCGAATTCTAGTACAATACTTGTAAAAATGGCTAAGTCCGGAGTCGCGTGGCACGCGATGAGGCAATGATTGGGAGAATCATTATGTGGTCCGTGGTCGCGGTTACCACGGAGTGGAATTAGGCGGGTGCCTAAGGAATCCGAGCTCGTGAAGTGGTGTTCGCGGCTTGGGAAAGAGAGGAACACATTGTGCGACGATGTGCTTCCGGGATTGTGGTCTTGCAGCGGATGAATCTCTAGAAGGGAAGGATTGGGATGCAGCACACGCGACAGAAGGGTTTCTTCGTAGTGACTGAGTTTAAGTGTTTCAGTACAAGAAGATCGATGGGAGATCGATTACTCTTCGAGTGTGTACCCGTGAATTGAAAAGGGTTATCTCGATGCGAGAAAGAGATCGCAATTGAACCTGTACTCCTAGGGTAAGGAGAAAAGTCTGTATCTGGGCAGGGCGGTGACAGCGTTGATTGTTCAGAACAGCATCCACGTGTACAATGGACGAATGACGTGGATCCCGCTGTTGGGTGTAGTCAAGGTTGTGGTAGAACCGAAACTCGCGCAGCGGAAGTGGGCATTGCGAATGCCTGGATTTGGTCTGAGTGCGCTCGGCGGAGCTTGCGACTCAGGGTGGGGGAGCACATTTGAGCAGAATGTGGCCCCGATGTTTGGTAACTTGATAAGGGATCTTGTCTAAGGAACGTGGCGGAGAAAAACACACATGTCAGAGGAGTTAACTTCGTGGAGCACAAGTTGGGAACCAAGACTGATCGGGTCCGTGGCAGTAACAGCTAAGCTTTGGGCTAGGTTGTGAAGTGGGCCAAGGGTTGCTGGATGGTTTGGTGTTTCTCACTTGGGGCGAGAAGGCCGATGGGAGATCGGTTGCTCTCGATGGTGTGGCCACAGGCTGGACGAATGGGACTCCCTATTCGAGCGAATCAAACGATGAGATTGGACTTTGTTCAGAGGAACAGGGTAAGGAGCTATGTTCGGGAAAAGCAGTGACAGTGCTAAGGTCTCGAGATAGCGGGCACGTATCCGTGCGACGGATCGTGTGGGCTCTGCTGGCAGATTGCAAAGGTTGTGCGAGGACCTGAGCTTTTGGAGCGGAGGGACTGGGACTCGAGTGTAGACGTGGAGACAAGTCATGACACTCGGGTGGACTGTGGTCCAGGATCGCCTAGTGACAGGTTGCTGGGAGGGGAAAGACTCAGTTGTCAACTCAAAGGGTCGAGGTATCGCAATTTGTGAGGGGGTGGACGTTGGATGGCGACATCACCATTACCAGCAGTTGTGAGAAAGACTAGCAGATGGGTTAAGCTTGGGTTCCGTTCAGCGGCTATTGCGAAGGTGATTGCTGGAGGTATGGAGGACGGCAAGTTTGAGCAATGGAAACGAGGTGTCGTTAGTCTCGAACTTGGCCGAGGACTTTGGTGGAGGACCGAAGTCGGGTTTAGCGAGAGCCTAGAGGGAGTGGGCTTGAGCGACCGGGAGTACAGAAGCCAAAGGTGCTAAGCAGCAACGAGTAGGGAAAGTGCGGAGCAGTCAGGAGGCACGACAAGAGTTCATGGTGGAGCAAGTAGAGGTGCGAAGTAGCCGAGGACAAAGCTTGTCTCGACGAAAGACTCGAAAACTCGTGGAGACGATGGTGATGGCTTGACGTTGTGTGATTGCGGGGGCATTTGTGAGGCAAAAGTTGTGTGCGGAGTGGCACGAGAAAGGCAGAAGTACTCATGGATATTGGAAGGGGTTGGATGCGATCTGGCCCGACCACAGTTTGTGATATTTTGAGGTGGAGAAGCGAAGCCGAGCTGCGAGCTGATTCGCGTTGGACGCTCCAAGACGTTGGGACGTTTGGAGTTTGACCTCGGAGGGAGCGAGGGAGGGCCACTCTACTGATTTCAAAGGAACCCGTGCACGCTTGGAATAGGTGTATTCGCGGAGTATACCGAGTGCAGGGGTTGGTCCGGTAGCGTTCTGGGAAGAGATCGCTAGCTGGAAAGGGATTTCCCTGCGAGGGAGGCACAAGGTTGGCGACTAGCTGCAGGAGACTTGGGTTAAGTAGGGGCGAAAGGGACAGAAGGGCTGAGTAGCGCCTCGAGAAGAACCGAGTTGCAGGGACGTGCCAGTGCCCTCTGGGTTGTTGTGAGCAGACGACAAGGTAAATATTCTAGTTCCGTGAAGGAGTTTTGTGGTGCGGGGGAGGCATCCGGAGCTGGGGAGCTTCAACTCAAGGGGACAGAATGGATTTGTACAGTGTATTGGGTCAGTGTGGCATGGGATGCCAAGGCCGAGGGCGGCTCTGATCTAGGTTTGGTCGAGAGGACCAAGGAGTTTCAGCAACGCGTTGGGTAGCGGACATACTCAAGGGCGGGTCAGTGTGGCATGCGATGCCAAGGCCGATGGCGGCTCTGATCTGGAGTAGTGGTTGGCAGCTATCAACCAAGCTGGAAGCACGGAAGCGTCACGTTGGGTAGCGGACATGCTCAAGTGTGGGTCAGTGTGGCATGCGATGCCAAGGCCGAGGGCGGCTCTGATCTGGAGTAGTAGTTGGCAGCTATCAACGAAGCTGGAGAACGGATGGACATCGACGAGGGCGTCGATAACTTGGGTGGGGGAGTCTGTCACCTGTCGATCATGTTGGTTCGACCGTGACATCCTTTGGGGGCCACTTTTGGAGGACATTTGGTAGGCATTTGGGTTGACAGAGTTATGGGTTTGCGAAGTTGGGACAATCCGTCAGGGTTGAGCCGTGGGCGAACCAACGGGGGCAATTCCCTAGCAATGGCCCATGCCATGACCATGAAAATGGTGCCGCATGTGGGGTTTCAAAACGTACCCCTCGGTGAGCACCTTTGTACCCCCGGGGTGCCAAAGGGGTGGATGCCTCGTGGGTTATTTAGAGGAGGGGTTGGACACTTGCGAAGTGGCCCCGACTCCCCCCGTTGGCCTATAGGACATAGGCCATCCCTTGGGGAGCGGAGTCGCCAAGCCTAAGTTCGTGTGAGCGGGATTTGATGGTCGTTGAGCACACGGGCTTGGGGTAATGCCAAAGACACGAGGTCGACGGCATTACGGAGCGGGGTTGGCCCAGAGGTTTTGCCTCTAGGTTCGCTTGCACTACCTTATGCCGTTTCGGATCTCTGTAGTGGAGCGAACGAGCGGATGAGGGACAGTCTTGCGAAAGGTTGGCCCGCCTCAATGGACAAGGCTTGCAAAGGCATGTGGGTGCCTAGCGGGGATTCGTGAGGCGCGAGGCCTACGAAGTTCGCGAGGCGAAGGAACGGTCGGTCCGCCGTAATGGACAAGGCTCGCAAAGGCAGCGGTGCCGAGCGGGGATTCGTGCGGCGCGGCCCACGAAGTAAGAGGAGACAATCGATGCTGGTTTTCGTGAAGTGAGCCATGGAGAGGACCGAGGGTGTTGGCGGCCAGGCATGGCCGGGCAATGGAGGTGCCGAATGGCTAGCGAAGCGGAGCGAGGCTGATTCGATTGTGAGCGACATCCGTCAAGCAACCTTGGATGCTGGGCCAAGTGTGTTGGCGGCCAAGCATGGTCGTGCAATGGAGGTGCCAGGGGGTTGGCGACGCGGGGAGAATGTCGCTAGGTTGGCAAACCCTTGCGAAGGGAACACACGCGGGGACAAGTAGTGTGGGGTATTCGGGAAGCGGACCTTGGACCGAATCGGGAGCGATGACGGAACTAGGTGGCCGGCGGAACGGGACATGCCCGACCTGACTATGGATCCTGTCGTGGGAATTGCGGGGCGCGCGGCGCCTTGGCAAGGCAATGGGCTGGCAGACGGGCGAGATGCGTGGGACGGGTCGCTCGGTTAAGCAGACGAGCGGAACGCGCAAGGGCAACTCGCTCGGGCCCATTCAAGTGGACTAAGTTGTGAGAACTTGTATTGTCCTGGATGTTTGCTTCGGAGGCAAAGGGACATTCGGTTAGTAGCACTCTCGAGGAGAGTTTGTCCGGCTAGGCGGAATATACTCGGCTTGAAGGCCAGCCTCGGTGGCGGGGCTGTTTGTTCGGAACTCGCGGAGTTTGACAAAGGGTTCGACGTAAGGCGCGGCGCCGGGCAGTCAGGCTCGTGGAGGAGCATGCTTGGTTAATGCTTGAGTTTGATCCCGCTGTTTAAGTTCGAGGGCGTGTCCGTGGCAAGGGGACTCGGGAAGGCTGGCTCGGGTGTGCGACACTTGAGCGCCGCACGGGGTAATGTTAAGGCGAAAAAGCTGACCCCGTGACAGCGCGCTGCTGCGCACAGCGGCCGCGCGCGCGCGGCGGTCTGCGTGCGGGCGCGCGCACCGCCGCTGGGCGCCGCGCGCAGCGCCGCTGGGGCACTGCGCGACGCGCTCCAGCGCCGCGCAGCAGCCACTGCGCCGCGCGGTTTGGCTTGGCGCCGCGCGGCGGGCCTCCCTCGTCGCGCGGCAGGGCTGGTGGACGCTCGGCGTGCTCCCGGACGGCGGGCGACACCTCGGGTTGCGTGCCCGCGCCGTTTTTTCGCCGTCGGAGCCCGTTGGTCGCCGTCGGCCGCTGTTTTTCGCCGTCGCGAGCTATTTTTCGCCGTCGGGCGCTGGTTTTCGCCGACGGAGCATTTTTCCGCCGCCGCGCGCTATTTTTCACCGTCGGGCGCAGTTTTTCGCCGACGGAGCCGTTTTTCGCAGTTTTCGCCGGCAGATTTCGCAAGCGGTTTTCGCAGGATTTTTCGCAAGCTGATTTTTGAGCGGTTTTTCGCCGTCGGGCGCTGGTTTTCGCCGACGGAGCTGTTTTTCGCCGCCGCGTGCTGTTTTTCACCGTCGGGCGCTGGTTTTCGCCGACGGAGCTGTTTTTCGCCGCCGCGTGCTGTTTTTCACCGTCGGGCACTGGTTTTCGCCGACGGTGCGGTTTTTCGCCGCCGCGTGCTGTTTTTCGCCGTCGGGCGCTGGTTTTCGCTGTCGGGCACTGGTTTTCGCCGACGGAGCTGTTTTTCGCCGCCGCGTGCTGTTTTTCGCTGTCGGGCGCTGGTTTTCGCCGACGGAGCTGTTTTTCGCCGCCGCGTGCTGTTTTTCGCCGTCGGGCGCTGGTTTTCGCTGACGGAGGCTGTTTTTGCCGACGGAGGCTGTTTTTCGCCGTCGGATGCCCGGTTTTGACCGTTTTGATTGATTTTGCGATTTCTTCGCTTCTGGCAGCTTGCGGTGCGATTTTTAGTTTCCGCGGGGCGCGCGGTCGTGTGGTTGGTCGCTGCGTGCTCCGATTCGCGTGCGGATTCTGGCATCGGGCTTCGTGTTGCGTGCGGACCCCTTGGAGGCCAGGTAAGCCCGCTGAGCCAATTGCAAGTGTCGACGAGCAATTGGTGGCTTTCTGAGGTGGGTTGGTTTTTCTCTCCAAGTCTACGAACTTCCTTCTAATTCTATTGTGATAGGATTGCATGCTAGTTTAAGTGTTTTCTTGGAACTTAACTAGCACCCCCGTCATATGTGTGATGATCCGGACTCCTGCAGGAACTGTACAACATTAAACAGTGACTGTAGGGAGCTTATTCGGTGAAGCAGAGCTTGTAGAATCGAAATTGGACATTTAATATAGACTCAGTGCGAAAATCGGAGCAAATGGAATTTTCCGGGAGCTTTCGGCAAAATTTCGGATGAGAATTTGGCGAAATGGACAGCGGATTTGGACTCAGCGCGCGAAAATGATCAAAACGGTATATTCACTTTATTTTTCGGCGCCAAAACACTGTTCACCGGAACAGTAACTCCGGCGACCGGAATTACTGTTCCGGCCGCCGGCGGCTACCGGCGGGCGACGGCAGGCGGCGGCACAGCGGCGGCGCAGCGGCGGAGCACGGCAGAGCGCAGCGGCGCGCGGCGCGGGCGGGGGGCGCTGGTGCGGGGTCCATGGGCTTGCCGTGCACCGGGTGCACCGAAGCCTTACCTTGACACGTGGCGTTTTCCCATTGGCCGGCCGGCTTCTAGAAGGTGCACGTGGCGGCGCTCCGATTGGCCAACATTTTTCGGAAGACCCGGCGCGGGGACCGGGCCCGTGCTCCACGTGGACACGTGGCGTCTTCTGAGTGGCATTGCACAAGGCTGTTTCCTGTTTTGTCAACACGTGGCGCGTCCTGGATGGTCCATTCCGGTGTTTGCTGTTCTGCCCGGGATCTGGTGAGGGACCTTGGCCCATTATAAATAGAGCCTCCCACCCCCACCATCTTTCACCTCGGGCTCCGTGCTGTAGAGAGAGAACCAGAGAAAGTGCCCTATACAAAAATTCTTCCTCTCTCTCTCCTCTCTCTCTCCTCAGAATTTTAGAATTTTTGAAGGTACCGATAGTGAGTTATCTGCGACGCGGCGCACTGCGACGGTTTTCTTTTTCGGCCCATTTCCCGTCGCAGTTCCGTCGAAAATTCCCTGTGGGCTAACCAGGAGGAATTTTTGGACGATTTTCGCGACAGCGCGTTCCTAGGAGTGTCAACTTCTCCGATTTTTATCTTGGCGTAGGAGCATCAGATCGAGGCGTTTAAAGAGTCGATTTTGATCTACTCTTCGCGAGGAACGCAACCGTAATTTTTCTGGATTTTTCTGAGCACTATACAGAGGGCACCATTTTCGGCAGACAGCAGTTCTAGGGGACTGTGGACAGCCAGGAGACTTTCTGGGTGTGATTTGAGCTGTTCGAGGTGGGCGGTTGTTGCTTACCTCATTTTTGACAAGCTCACTGGGATTACTGGAACTCCCTTAAAATTTAATTGATGAGAACAATTGGGACAAACTAATATGACAATTGATAAGAACAATTGGGACAAACTAATATGACAATTGATGAGAACAATTGGGACAAACTAAATTGATGAGAACTATTGGGACTACTAACAGGACTACTAACAGGACTACTAACAGGACTACTAACAGGACAATTGATGAGAACCGCTGGGACGAACTCTCCTAAAATTTAATATAACCCCACAGATGATATGATGACTTATATTGGGACACTGTGTTTGAGACAAAGGCTATAATCTCGCATGCAAATGACTTTTATTCAGTAAATCAATCTTTTTAAATCTTTGACACTGTTTTACAACTTTTAAAATAAAGACAGTTGCATGCATGCCCGGACATCAGGTAGGGCCACTATTTATTGCTACACTATCATATTAAGGCTTGACATGTTTTATTGCTCTCTTTTGCTTTCAGTTGCTTGTCGCTCGAGTATGAGCAGGGGTTTGGAATAGTATAGCCAAGGTTATGTTAGATTATAAACTTGTGGGGTGTTGCGGTGACCGCGGACTGTAGGCGGTCGGCCGGATGTTTATCCTTGCATCAGAATGGGGTTGAGTCTGGTCTATTTTTGGCATCAGCAGGGGATCGGGCTTTTCTTTAGTGGATGGTTTTTCCTACTTATTGAGTACTATGGCATCATATCAGAGTTTCTTAGTGGATGGCTTTTCCCACTTTGATCATAGTCATGATCCAGTCCTGCTGTTTACGACACTTATGATACTTATTACTGAGGTACTTTTACTCGTGTGGGTCGCTCCCCTCGAGTGCCACTCCGGAGTGTGTTACAGACAGACTTTGAGTCCTTGAGACTCCTATCCCCTATCGGTGTTATGCGTTGACCAGCATACCCAATTTGGCAAACACTATTCCCTATCGGTGTCATGCGTTGGCCAGCATACCCGATTTGGCAAACACTATCCCCTATCGGTGTTATGCATTGGCCAGCATACCCGATTTGGCAAGGCACAGCAGGCAGTACCAGTGACACAAGACTGAGTTATTTCAGGCAGGCATGTTTGGTATTGTTGCATACAGTCATTTCATGCTACATGACATTTAGAGGCATACTAGTGGTGGTTTCCCTTTATTCAGCAGTTCTGTTTACAGCTTTACCACTTATTCCTTTCTGGCCTCTAGTAGTCCTAGTGGGTGCGTCAGAGTTGAGGTTTTGCCCACTAGGGGAGGCTACTAGTTTATCTGGTAGTTCTCACCCCCATTGTTCTTTTCTGTTTCTTTCTTCTCCTTTATTTTTGCAGAGTCGTCTGCGGGAGCTGCTAGGCCATCGGCAGCTGATCGAGGTAAGGGGATCGCTGAATAGATAGATCTCCTGGGGGACTGAGAGCTGTTAGATAGATGCTGCACCCTTTACTCAGACTGTGGTATTCTTCTTTTATTCTAGGTCTGGCTTTCGCCAGCTGGATGTACTATTTTGGTGAGCTGGGAGATTATTGTACATATTACAGCTTCATTAGTAGTTCCAGTCTGAGATACTATGTGGTTCTTCCACTTCAGCTCTGTATTATGCTCTTTTATTGTTTATATTATATCGGAGCAGGTTACCAGCGCTTCGTGTACTCGGGAAATCCCATGTGCACGGCGGATCTGTTGGCGAGCCCGGGTTCCGGGGCGTGACAGATTAAGTTGGTATCAGAGCTTAGGGATAGGTCAGTTGGGACTTAGGAAACCCTAGGCTTTTGACATACCCTAGGATGATAGGGTGTGAGAGACGTGGCAATTTTGCGGAAGTCGTTGTGTTACTTATTTAACTCTTCCAATAAAGGAAGAGGGGTCGACATAGCCTACTTCTGGTAGACTGTTATGTTGGCTGCAGACAACATAAAGTCACAGAAATAGGAGAATGTCTTTGACTTTCGCTAGAATGGGTCGTGTGGGGTTTTGATACTAAGGGTGGTTTCTTGTGGTAGGATGCCTCCGCAACGTAGAATGTTGACGCGTTCGCAGCCTTCCTCCCCTGAGCCCGAGCCGGAAGAGTCCGAGCAGGGCCAGCAGAGTGAGGTACAGGAGCTGCAGGCTCAGATGGCCCAGATGTCAGAGGCCGTGCGGCGTCAGGAGGAGGCCATGGGTCGGCTGACGCAAATGTTAGAACAGAGGGCGCAGCCTGTTGTTGCACCCCCGGAGAGTTCTCCCGTACCACCCTCCCCTGCTGTGGCTTCCCCAGTTGGACCGGTGACCTCGGCATCCCCTGTTGCTCAGGGGACAATCCGGCCATTGACTCCTGCGGAGGAGCAGGAGATTGCTGACAAACTTACTCAGTTCTGTAAGCGGGGACCGCCCAGATTTTCAGGGCGGAATATTAAGCCTTGGGAGATTGGGACTTGGCTTTCGTCAATGGAGAAGTTATTCCGGGACTTCTTCATTGACCAGAAGTACAGGGTACATATGGCTGTACACTGTTTAGACGGGGATGCAGATGCATGGTGGCGTCGGGTGGAGCCACTGGAATTTCAAATCACTCGACAGCTACCCTGGTCTGAGTTCAAGAAGATGATTCTGGATACGTACTTTTCCACGAGTATGAAGAAAAAGCTGGAAGATGATTTGAAGAATCTTCAGCAAGGCGACCGGACGGCATTAGACTATTTTCAGGAGTTCACGCGGTTACTCAACTGCGTACCCTATGTCGCCAGGGATGGACCGCACCAGGTGGAGCTCTTTGAGTCGGGCCTGCGCCCTGAAATCTATACTCTGGTGCATGCTCAGAGACTACAGACCTTGGAGGAGGCAGCAGAGCATGCCCAGTGGGTTGAGAGGGGAGACCACGTCGTCGCCAGACGTGGGGGCCTGGTCGCTCAAGGCGCAGACAGGAAGCGACCAGCGCAGGACGACGGGGGACAGGCCAGTTCTTGGAGGCCGCCACGACCGCCACGGCCTCAGTTTTCCGGCCGTGGGCGCTCTGAGCGGCGAGGGCCTGGGGGATCCCAGAGGCCACCGCAGCATCAGCAGCAACAGCATTCGCAGAGATCGCAGTCGCGGCAGCAAGGGCCTCCGCGACAGAGGCAGCAGGCGAGGCAGCCCCAGGCTACGGTTAGGTGCATTTTCTGCCAGGGACAGCATAACTCTGATGCTTGTGATCTGAGATTTGGCCGTTGTTATCGGTGTGGACAGTCTGGCCACCTCCGAGCTGCCTGCCCATATGCACCATCGACGGCTCCTTCTTCAGCATCTGCTCCTTCTTCGTCTCAGCAACGGTCGACGGCTCAGCGGCCATATGCTCCAGCAAGCTGGCCATCTTCTTCCCATCCCACGGAGTATCGCCCTCCAGCTCAGAGTGGGCGAGTGTATGCTGCACAGGTAGAGGACTCTTCGGCAGCAGATCACGTGGTGGCAGGTATCACCTTACTTTCTGGCATTAGGACTCGTACATTATTTGATACTGGAGCATCGCATTCTTTTATTAGTAAATCATTTGCATCATTACATGGGATAGAGGTAGGACTTTTGCCACGTGCACGAGAGGTTCAGATTCCCGATCACACCTTGCACGTGGAGGAGTGTTGTTGGTCCTGCCCGATGCAAATCGAGTCCTGGATTATGCCAGCTGACCTGTTGGTCCTGAGAAAATTGATGGACTTCGATGTGGTCCTCGGGATGGACTGGCTGGCTCGGTATTTCGCAACTATTGACTGTGCCGCAAGGACGGTCACTTTTAGAGAACCAGGCCAGGAGATGATGGTATACCGGGGATGTCAGAGTGCTTTCTTTGCCTCTATGGTTTCGACTTCCCGAGCAAGGCAGATGATCCATCGAGGATGTGTAGCCTTTTTGGCTAGTGTTGTTGAGGGGCCTACGGCAGCACCGGAACTCGGGGATATCCCTATTGCCCGCGAGTTCCCGGATGTTTTCCCACCTGAGCTGACTCGCATGCCGCCAGATAGGGAGATTGAGTTTGTGATTGACGTAGTTCCGGGAACTGCGCCAATCTCAAAGGCTCCTTACCGGATGGCACCGGCTGAGTTGCGAGAGCTTAAGGCGCAACTTCAGGATTTAATGGATAAGGGCTTTATTAGGCCGAGTGTGTCGCCTTGGGGAGCGCCGGTGCTATTCGTGAAAAAGAAGGATGGGTCACTTCGATTATGTGTGGACTATAGAGAATTAAATAAAGTGACCATCAAGAACAAGTACCCTTTGCCGCGCATCGATGATCTTTTTGATCAGCTGCAAGGGTCTTGTGTCTTCTCTAAGATAGATTTGCAGTCTGGTTACCACCAGTTGAAGGTGAAGGCCGAGGATATTCCGAAAACGGCATTTAGATCACGGTACGGGCATTATGAATTTACAGTTATGCCTTTTGGGCTAACTAATGCCCCTGCCGCATTCATGGATTTAATGAACCGGATCTTCCGACTATACTTGGATCGATTCGTAGTAGTATTCATTGATGATATCTTGATTTACTCCCGAAGTGATATTGAGCATGAGGAGCACTTAAGGATCGTGCTGCAACTTCTGCAAGAGAAGAAGTTGTATGCCAAGCTGGCAAAGTGCGAGTTTTGGCTTCGGGAGGTAGTCTTCTTGGGCCATGTGATTTCCGCTGCAGGTGTGGCGGTGGACCCAGCGAAGATTGAGGCAGTCCGTGATTGGCCCCGACCGACGACGGTTTCTGAGGTACGTAGCTTTATGGGTTTAGCTGGGTATTACCGTCGGTTTGTGGAAGGCTTTGCGAAGCTCTCCACACCCCTCACTCGCTTGACGCGTAAGGGAGTGAAGTTTATCTGGAGTGAGGTCTGTCAAAAGAGCTTTGAGGAGCTGAAAAATAGACTGATGACCGCTCCTATCCTTTCCCTTCCTGTTATGGGAAAAGGATATGTGATCTATAGTGACGCATCACACAGCGGACTTGGTTGTGTGCTGATGCAGGAAGGGAGGGTAATTGCTTATGCATCAAGGCAACTCAAGGATTATGAGAAAAATTACCCTACCCATGACTTGGAGCTTGCAGCTGTAGTGTTTGCGCTAAAGCTCTGGCGCCATTATCTGTATGGGGAACATTGTGAAATCTACACCGACCACAAGAGCCTAAAGTACCTGTTCACGCAAAAGGAGCTGAATTTGAGGCAACGTAGGTGGTTAGAGCTATTAAAGGATTATGATGTAGATATTCTCTACCACCCAGGCAAGGCTAATGTGGTCGCTGACGCCTTGAGTAGGAGAGCGGTGCAAAGTTTGTCTATGATGATCACAGACCAGGCGCCGCTATTAGAGGAGATGAGACGGCTCGACATAGAGGTTGTGTCCCCTGGGGTCTCTGCTAGACTGACATCTTTAGTCGTGCAGCCCACTCTGCTGGACAGGATCAAAGAGAAACAGAGTGAGGACCCCCACTTGGCCAGGATTAGAGATCATATTCCGAGTGATCAGTCTGGGGACTTTTCGGTAGATGCCTCGGGAATACTGAGGTACAGAAACCGAGCATGTGTGCCAATAGATGTGGAGATTAGAGAGCAGATATTGCGAGAGGCCCATTATACACCTTATACCCTACATCCTGGTGGGACTAAGATGTATAAAGACCTCAAGGCACACTTCTGGTGGAAAGGCATGAAGAGGGATATTGGGAGATTTGTGGCTCAGTGTTTAACTTGTCAGCAGGTGAAAGCTGAGCATCGAGTGCCAGCTGGCAAGTTACAAAGTCTCCCAATTCCCGAGTGGAAATGGGACCACATTACGATGGATTTCGTGGTCGGATTGCCAAAGGCACAGGGAGGAGCAGACGCTATCTGGGTAGTTGTAGATCGACTTACCAAGTCGGCGCACTTTCTGCCCATGCAGACTACGTGGCCACTTGAGCGACTAGCCCAGTTATATCTAGATGAGATAGTAAGATTACATGGAGTACCAGCCTCCATAGTATCAGATAGAGACCCGAGGTTTGTTTCGCATTTCTGGAAGAGTTTGCAAACAGCCTTGGGGACTGAACTCAGGTTCAGTACAGCTTTTCATCCGCAGACTGATGGGCAATCAGAGCGGACGATACAAATCCTGGAGGACATGTTGAGGGCTTGCGTCCTGGATTTCGGCGGAGGGTGGATTCGGCATCTATCTTTGGCTGAATTCGCGTACAACAATAGCTTTCAAGCGAGCATTCAGATGGCTCCGTTTGAAGCATTGTATGGACGCAAGTGTCGATCACCACTTTATTGGAGTGACGTAGGCGAGAGGCGGACCTTGGGACCAGATGTCTTGATAGAGGCAGAAGAGAAGGTCCGGGTGATTCGAAAGCATCTTCAGACCGCCCAAAGCCGACAGAGGAGCTATGCCGATGTTCGGCGACGAGACTTAGAATTTCAAGTTGGAGATCATGTATTCCTGAAAGTCTCGCCGTCCAAAGGAATCAGGAGATTCGGCATTCGTGGAAAACTTAGCCCCCGATATATTGGACCCTTTGAGGTATTGGGGCGTATCGGGCCAGTTGCCTACCGACTCGCACTTCCTCCAAGGCTTGCTGGTGTCCATGATGTATTTCATGTTTCTACTTTGAGGAAGTATATCTTCGACCCATCGCACGTCATCGACTTCACATCGCTTGAGATCAGCGAGGATTTGAGGTATGAAGAGCGCCCACTGCGAGTTCTGGATCGAGAGGTGAAAGAATTACGCAGTCGGGCCATTCCCTATGTGAAGATCCAATGGAGCAATCATGACGAGCGCGAGGCTACATGGGAGCTCGAGTCGGAGATGAGGGATGCTCACCCCTACTTATTCGAGACATCGGACTGAGGATTATTGTTTAGTCTCGTTTCGAGGACGAAACTCTTTTTAGTGGGGTAGGATGTGATGATCCGGACTCCCGCAGGAACTGTACAACATTAAACAGTGACTGTAGGGAGCTTATTCGGTGAAGCAGAGCTTGTAGAATCGAAATTGGACATTTAATATAGACTCAGTGCGAAAATCGGAGCAAATGGAATTTTCCGGGAGCTTTCGGCAAAATTTCGGATGAGAATTTGGCGAAATGGACAGCGGATTTGGACTCAGCGCGCGAAAACGATCAAAACGGTATATTCACTTTATTTTTCGGCGCCAAAACACTGTTCACCGGAACAGTAACTCCGGCGACCGGAATTACTGTTCCGGCCGCCGGCGGCTACCGGCGGGCGACGGCAGGCGGCGGCACAGCGGCGGCGCAGCGGCGGAGCGCGGCAGAGCGCAGCGGCGCGCGGCGCGGGCGGGGGGCGCTGGTGCGGGGTCCATGGGCTTGCCGTGCACCGGGTGCACCGAAGCCTTACCTTGACACGTGGCGTTTTCCCATTGGCCGGCCGGCTTCTAGAAGGTGCACGTGGCGGCGCTCCGATTGGCCAACATTTTTCGGAAGACCCGGCGCGGGGACCGGGCCCGTGCTCCACGTGGACACGTGGCGTCTTCTGAGTGGCATTGCACAAGGCTGTTTCCTGTTTTGTCAACACGTGGCGCGTCCTGGATGGTCCATTCCGGTGTTTGCTGTTCTGCCCGGGATCTGGTGAGGGACCTTGGCCCATTATAAATAGAGCCTCCCACCCCCACCATCTTTCACCTCGGGCTCCGTGCTGTAGAGAGAGAACCAGAGAAAGTGCCCTATACAAAAATTCTTCCTCTCTCTCTCCTCTCTCTCTCCTCAGAATTTTAGAATTTTTGAAGGTACCGATAGTGAGTTATCTGCGACGCGGCGCACTGCGACGGTTTTCTTTTTCGGCCCATTTCCCGTCGCAGTTCCGTCGAAAATTCCCTGTGGGCTAACCAGGAGGAATTTTTGGACGATTTTCGCGACAGCGCGTTCCTAGGAGTGTCAACTTCTCCGATTTTTATCTTGGCGTAGGAGCATCAGATCGAGGCGTTTAAAGAGTCGATTTTGATCTACTCTTCGCGAGGAACGCAACTGTAATTTTTCTGGATTTTTCTGAGCACTATACAGAGGGCACCATTTTCGGCAGACAGCAGTTCTAGGGGACTGTGGACAGCCAGGAGACTTTCTGGGTGTGATTTGAGCTGTTCGAGGTGGGCGGTTGTTGCTTACCTCATTTTTGACAAGCTCACTGGGATTACTGGAACTCCCTTAAAATTTAATTGATGAGAACAATTGGGACAAACTAATATGACAATTGATAAGAACAATTGGGACAAACTAATATGACAATTGATGAGAACAATTGGGACAAACTAAATTGATGAGAACTATTGGGACTACTAACAGGACTACTAACAGGACTACTAACAGGACTACTAACAGGACTACTAACAGGACAATTGATGAGAACCGCTGGGACGAACTCTCCTAAAATTTAATATAACCCCACAGATGATATGATGACTTATATTGGGACACTGTGTTTGAGACAAAGGCTATAATCTCGCATGCAAATGACTTTTATTCAGTAAATCAATCTTTTTAAATCTTTGACACTATTTTACAACTTTTAAAATAAAGACAGTTGCATGCATGCCCGGACATCAGGTAGGGCCACTATTTATTGCTACACTATCATATTAAGGCTTGACATGTTTTATTGCTCTCTTTTGCTTTCAGTTGCTTGTCGCTCGAGTATGAGCAGGGGTTTGGAATAGTATAGCCAAGGTTATGTTAGATTATAAACTTGTGGGGTGTTGCGGTGACCGCGGACTGTAGGCGGTCGGCCGGATGTTTATCCTTGCATCAGAATGGGGTTGAGTCTGGTCTATTTTTTGGCATCAGCAGGGGATCGGGCTTTTCTTTAGTGGATGGTTTTTTCCTACTTATTGAGTACTATGGCATCATATCAGAGTTTCTTAGTGGATGGCTTTTCCCACTTTGATCATAGTCATGATCCAGTCCTGCTGTTTACGACACTTATGATACTTATTACTGAGGTACTTTTACTCGTGTGGGTCGCTCCCCTCGAGTGCCACTCCGGAGTGTGTTACAGACAGACTTTGAGTCCTTGAGACTCCTATCCCCTATCGGTGTTATGCGTTGACCAGCATACCCAATTTGGCAAACACTATTCCCTATCGGTGTCATGCGTTGGCCAGCATACCCGATTTGGCAAACACTATCCCCTATCGGTGTTATGCATTGGCCAGCATACCCGATTTGGCAAGGCACAGCAGGCAGTACCAGTGACACAAGACTGAGTTATTTCAGGCAGGCATGTTTGGTATTGTTGCATACAGTCATTTCATGCTACATGACATTTAGAGGCATACTAGTGGTGGTTTCCCTTTATTCAGCAGTTCTGTTTACAGCTTTACCACTTATTCCTTTCTGGCCTCTAGTAGTCCTAGTGGGTGCGTCAGAGTTGAGGTTTTGCCCACTAGGGGAGGCTACTAGTTTATCTGGTAGTTCTCACCCCCATTGTTCTTTCTGTTTCTTTCTTCTCCTTTATTTTTGCAGAGTCGTCTGCGGGAGCTGCTAGGCCATCGGCAGCTGATCGAGGTAAGGGGATCGCTGAATAGATAGATCTCCTGGGGGACTGAGAGCTGTTAGATAGATGCTGCACCCTTTACTTAGACTGTGGTATTCTTCTTTTATTCTAGGTCTGGCTTTCGCCAGCTGGATGTACTATTTTGGTGAGCTGGGAAATTATTGTACATATTACAGCTTCATTAGTAGTTCCAGTCTGAGATACTATGTGGTTCTTCCACTTCAGCTCTGTATTATGCTCTTTTATTGTTTATATTATATCGGAGCAGGTTACCAGCGCTTCGTGTACTCGGGAAATCCCATGTGCACGGCGGATCTGTTGGCGAGCCCGGGTTCCGGGGCGTGACAATATGTGCATGTGTTTGACCAGACCAATAGAGAACCTTGATTTGGAATAGGTTCCTTTATGCTTTAGACATCCCACATCTTGCTTATCCCTCTGGGTTAGGGTTTCTCGCCCGGGTAGTGGGCCGAGAGGTCAGAGTGTTGTGGGACGGGTGTTGCACTCGGGCCCGGGGGGCCGAGTGGGGTCTGGTGGCTGGGTTAGGCCAGTGTTAGTGTTTTGGGGAACCGTTTCAGATAAACGGTGGTCCCGGGGGTTTTCCTTTCCGCTGTTCTTCTCGTCACCACCAGGTTGTGATCGTGGTGCACGTGTGTTAGCAGGACCTTGAACCCTGAACCTTTTTGGATGAATACATGATTTTGGTCAGCCAATGTTTCTTCCAAGCCTCGCAAGGTTGCCTGAGTCTGTTCTTGTGTGATAGGACGAGGGCATTAGCCCTTCGAGGTTTGGGCGTAAAACTTGATTTCAAAAGGGTTTTCCTAAAAAGACTAAAAATCATTAATAAGATGGATTTCTCTCAGATCGAATGGTTTTCTGAAATAAATGACATGGTTTCTTATAAACTTATCCACCCGAGCGGATTCGAGTGATCTGGGTTCTAAGGGCTGTTTTCTTTCTTGGGGACGTAGATGTTAGTCCCCGGGGTTTCGGACCCTTCGTAGATCTGGCCGTGGAGTAGCTCCGGCCATGAGTTGAGTGTTGAGTTCAGTGGAGTTGTGTTGTGGGAGCCGTTGGGAGAGACGGTGGTCCCAGCTGTGTAGTACTTTCGTTGAGTGGGTCATTGTTGTGAGATTGAGTCGTGGAGGGTTCTCCGACTAAGTTGTGCTTTGAGCATCGTGATACCGATCTGTTTGATCGAGGACTATAGCCTGCAGGATCCACTTGTGAGACAGTGATACTGATGAGATACTTGAGTTCGGTGGGGTCGCACCCCTCGAACCACGCCCCGGGTGCGTTGATGATTCCGAGCCTGATGAGGCTGCGATGATGATACCGAGCCTGACGAAGCTGCGATGATGCGCCTAGTTCATATACTAGAGGTCGCTTGATACCCCTGGCCGTGCTACCATGGGGTCACTGTGTGAGATATCGAGTTTGTCCGTTTGGACACCCTGGTTGATACACCAGGGGGCGCAGTCTTGACTCGACTGGACCCTGTGGGGCAGTCGCTGAGATTTGAGATACACTGAGAGAGTGATGGCGTAGCATGTGTCATTGTAGAGTGTCTTGGGTAGTACTTGTGACATTTTGCCAGCAGTGAGTGACTGCATACCATCATCCATAGTCTCTTCTTATTGAGCATAGTAGATAGAGGCATGATAGCTGTAGATTCTTTTTCAGCTTATTTTCATTATCAGTCTTATCTGTTATCTTATGCCTATGGTGGACTTAGTGGGCAGACCGTGGTTCTTGGAGATGGTACCCACTGAGAACTACTGTAGGATGTAGTTCTCACACCCTCTGTCGGTGACAGGTTGCTGAGGCTTTCTTCCGTTCCTGCCGAGCTTGACTGCACGGACCGAGGACAGGGAGTCGCGTGATAGTTCCCTACCCGCATTGTTACTTTAGAGTGAGGTAGATGTACCATCCCGGATTGTGGGAGTTGGTTTATTTTTCCTGTTTAGCTATCTCCCATTTGGTTTAGTAGATGTTGTATAGGTAGACTTCTATTTGTATCATCTGATTTTGGGAGATAGGCTACGAGTTGTTGCAACTTTGTAGTGAAAAATTTTATAGTACAACTTTTTATCCGCTCTGATATCTGTGTAGCTGTAGTTTTGTCTTTTGCAGGCTAGACGCTTCGTCTGTACGACAGTTTCCGTACAGATGGCGGATCTGTTGGCGAGCCCGGGTCGCAGTTTCGACCCCGGGGCGTGACAGATTAGAGTGGTATCAGAGCCTAGGATATAGGTCATTGAGGACTTAGAAACCCTAGGCTTGTGGTTGGACATTAGGATGACTACGAGAGAGTCGTGACTTTTAGCGAGAGTCCAGATTGAGTTTTTACCTCTCCCTCGGGTTGGGACGAGTGATTTGATATGTTATTCTCTCCAGGTGATTATGTTGGCTGCAGACAACATAATACTTTAGGAAGGATAACAAGTTTTAGACTCTCGCTGGATTGGGTCGTATGGTTGTTGTGTCCTGATGTTCGTTTTTGTTTCAGTTACCTGCGAAGCCGCCGAGACGTCGTGCAGCGACGAGCGGGCGTTTGACCTCAGCGGAGGAGCCCGGACGGCGGGCTGCCGAGCAGGCTGGGCAGAGTGAGGTACAGGATCTGCGGGCTCTGGTGACCCAGATGTCGGAGGCGTTGCGGCGCCAGGAGAAGAACATGGAGCGTGTGTTGCGCATGTTCGAGCTGAGAGCATCTCCCGGGGTATCGCCAGTAGTACTCCAGCCGCGACATTGTCGATTTCGACCCTGATCGCACCACTGATGGTGCAGGAGCAGCGGGAGGTTGCCAATCGGTTATTTTACTTCATCCAGTCCCATCCCCCGCAGATTTTGGGATTAAGTTGGGGCCTTGGGAGGCCGAGAACTGGATCGCTGCTATGGAAAAGATGTTCAAGGATTTGTTCATCCAGGAGAAGCTTCAGGGCGCTTGATCTTGCGCCTTTGGTTAGGGACGCCGAGAGTTGGTGGTGTCGGGTTCGTCCGGTTGGACCACCGAGAGCGAGTTTCCGCGATGGTTGAGCAGTGGGCCCCTTGTCACCCAGGATGAGGCTTAGAGGTTGATTATGTTGAGAGGGGACTGCACCGGGATATCTATTTCATTGTGCATTCTCGGCGAGTGCCGACAGTAGATGCAGCGATTGGGCATGTGCGATGGGTTGACCGAGGATCACTGATCACGTCCAGGAGGGACGGAGATCGAGGGACCAGCTCCAGAGAGGGAGTCTTCCAGTATGGCCTAATTTCAGGATAGTGGAGTGGATCGAGGTTGCCATGGTGCCAGCCCCAGGATCATGTGTCTCAGAGGAGACAGAGACCTGGAGGTTCTCGGCAGTTGAGGCGCTAGGATACTGGATTGGAGACCGAGATAGTGGTCGACTTGGTTATGGAACCTTGCAGCCGAGGTTGTGCCCGGTTAGTGTTCAGAACCCGGTAGGGGCTTTCTGAGCTTGCCTTGCGGTCAGGTGGATCGACTGAGGCCTGCGATTGTTAGTAATTGAAGGATCGAGTTCTCCAGCTGTGTTGAACGGGTTAGCAGCCGGGCCCGTCGTGGACATTTGGATTTATTTCCGAAGTGGCTTAGAGCTTCAAGATCACTGGAGGATTGTGCAGCAACTCCCAAGAGGGGAGATGTTGGTTGCCTAATCGAGAGATGTACCTGCGGAACTAGATAGTTTTGGTTGCTAAGGAGCAACGGAGGATCTTTTTGCCTTTTTGGAGACTTCGATTTTTTGGAAGCCACCAGCCGCAGAGGTTTATGTTTATAGACTTGAGTTTACGCGGGGAGTTTGGACCGTGATTTTCGTCTGATAGGAGGAAGTGTAATTGAATCCTCGCAGTTTATCGGCTTTTCTTCGTTGGAGTCGAACAAGGATTTGAGCTATCAGAAGCAACCGAAGAAATTCTTGCTTGTGGAGTTATGGAATTTACGGTTGGTTTTACCCAGTGAGGGTTCGGTGGTGCCTGTATGTTGAGTTAGAGCGACCACCTGAGAGCCGAGAGGATGAGTTTGGGTTGCTGATTGGTGGGCGCCAGGTTAGCGGATCGCTTGGTACTTGGTATGACTTCCTTTTCTAGTGGTTGAGATCAGAGTTTTGCACTTCTACATGGTTGAGTTGGTGGATTGTGGTTTTGGGTTGCGGCCACAGCTGGGACAGCTTCAACATCTCTCTCTCTCTCCTTGTTTTCCCGTTTTAACGCCGAAAATAGCAGCGGAGCGAAAAATTTCGAAGGACTACTCCAGAAATGGAGGCGATGCTGGAACCGGTTCTTGTTTGATCCGGGTGAAGGCATCGGTCCTTGGGAAATTTTGGGCTTTTCGCTACTTTCGGTTGCTTTTCATTTGAGAGAGAGTTGGAGTTGATGATATTCCTGATGTAGTTTCTTGTGGTAGGGTGTGTGTTTTGGTTTCGATGACGAAACCTTTTGAAGGAGGGGAGAATGTAGAGTACCGGCGCTTTGGATAGCGCGCCGACCACACAGATGACTTGGAGCAGAGAGTTGCCTTGAGCATGTTGTATCTGAGTTTTCAGTTGATGCCGGGTTGATTCGGATCAACGCGGAAGCTCCAGCTCGATTCGGGGTTTTTCCGGGCCTTGTAGGCCGATTGAGGGTGAGATTGGGAATTTCAGACTTCACCGTGGAGTGCTGGGAATTCAGGAACACTTGGAACACGTGTACTTTTGATTTACAGCGAGGTTCGGGAGGTTCCGGACTGACGCGGAGGACCCGGAGGCAAAAAGTGAGTCGGAACTGGCAATTTTGGAGCCGGTAATTGATTTGAGCACCCCGACTCAACGGATAAGCTTTTTGAAGAGAAAAAGCTGTGGACACGTGTACTTTTGATTTACAGTGAGGTTCGGGAGGTTCCGGACTGACGCGGAGGACCCGGAGGCAAAAAGTGAGTTGGAACTGGCAATTTTGGAGCCGGTAATTGATTTGAGCACCCCGCCTCAACGGATGAGCTTTTTGAAGAGAAAAAGCTGTGAGCGCGTGTATTTTCGATTTACAGCGGAGTTCGGGAGGTTCCAGGCAGCGGCGGAGAGCCCGAAGGCAAAAAGTGAGTTGGAGTTGGAGTTTTTGGAATTAATTAATTAACTAATTAATTAATAAAGCTTTTTGCTTTATAAAAGCTTCCCCCAGTCTCCCTCTGCAGCAGAGAGAAAGAAAGAAAAAGGAAGAAAGAAAGAAAGGAAAAGAAAAGAGAGGAAAAGGAAAAGAGAAGGAAGAAGAGGGTTTTTGTGGTGATCTCGGATTTTTGGACTCGCCGTTGGAGGCCGCGTGGAGCTCGGGGGCGTGCGGCGAGCATCGTGAAGGTAAGCAAAATTCAGTTTTTTTTGGGTTTTTGAGGTTTTCTCGGCTTTTGGAGAGCTTGGGATTTTGTTTGGATTTCTAAAGAGCTAAAAAAATAGTTTTTTCGATTTATTGGATTTTGCGGGATTTTTATAAATTATTGGTTTAATTTGCCGTCGCCGTCGGCCGCGCGCTGCGCGCAACGGCGCACGCGCGGCGCCAGGGTGCTGCTGTTGGCAGCACCCTGCGGCGAGGTGCCGCTGGGCGCAGCGCCGCGTGCAGCAAAGTGCTGCACGCGGCGCTGCCAGGCCGCGCGCAGGCGTGCGCGGCAGGCCCTGCCTGGACGCGCGCAGGCACGCGCGGCAGGGCCGCGCGCAGGCGCGCGCGGCGCTGCCTGGCGCGCGCGCGCGTGGCGCTGCCTGGCCGCGCGCAGGGGCGCGCGCGGCAGGGCCGCGCGCAGGTGCGCGCGGCACTGCTTTGGCCGCGCGCGGGCGCGCTGGCGCGGCAGGGCCGCGCGCAGGTACGCGCGGCACTGCTTGGCCGCGCTCAGGTGTGCGTGGCATGGCCGCGCGCGGCAGGGCCGCGCACGGGCCTGCGCGGGCCGCGCGGGCCGCGCGGGCCGCGCGCAGGGCGCGCGCGGGCCTGTGCGGGCGCGCGGGCGCGCGCTGCTGCGCGCAGCGGCCGCGCGCGCGCGGCGGATGCGTGCGGGCGCGCGCACCGCCGCTGGGCGCTGCGCGCGGCGCCGCTGGGCGCCGCGCGCAGCGCCGCGCAGCAGCCCCTGCGCCGCGCGGTTTGGCTTGGCGCCGCGCGGCGGGCCTCCCTCATCGCGCGGCAGGGCTGGTGGACGCTCCGCGTGCTCCCGGACGGCGGGCGACACCTCGGGTTGCGTGCCGGCTCCGTTTTTTCGCCGTCGGAGCCCGTTGGTCGCCGTCGGCCGCTGTTTTTCGCCGCCGCGAGCTATTTTTCGCCGTCGGGCGCTGGTTTTCGCCGACGGAGCAGTTTTCCGCCGCCGCGCGCTGTTTTTAGCCGTCGGGCGCAGTTTTTCGCCGACGGAGCCGTTTTTCGCAGTTTTCGCCGGCAGATTTCGCAAGCGGTTTTCGCAGGATTTTTCGCAAGCTGATTTTTGAGCGGTTTTTCGCCGTCGGGCGCTGGTTTTCGCCGACGGAGCTGTTTTTCGCCGCCGCGTGCTGTTTTTCACCGTCGGGCGCTGGTTTTCGCCGACGGAGCTGTTTTTCGCCGCCGCGTGCTGTTTTTCACCGTCGGGCGCTGGTTTTCGCCGACGGAGCGGTTTTTCGCCGCCGCGTGCTGTTTTTCGCCGTCGGGCGCTGGTTTTCGCTGTCGGGCGCTGGTTTTCGCCGACGGAGCTGTTTTTCGCCGCCGCGTGCTGTTTTTCGCTGTCGGGCGCTGGTTTTCGCCGACGGAGCTGTTTTTCGCCGCCGCGTGCTGTTTTTCGCCGTCGGGCGCTGGTTTTCGCTGACGGAGGCTGTTTTCGCCGACGGAGGCTGTTTTTCGCCGTCGGATGCCCGGTTTTGACCGTTTTGATTGATTTTGCGATTTCTTCGCTTCTGGCAGCATGCGGTGCGGTTTTTAGTTTCCGCGGGGCGCGCGGTCGTGTGGTTGGTCGCTGCGTGCTCCGATTCGCGTGCGGATTCTGGCATCGGGCTTCGTGTTGCGTGCGGACCCCTTGGAGGCCAGGTAAGCCCGCTGAGCCAATTGCAAGTGTCGACGAGCAATTTGTGGCTTTCTGAGGTGGGTTGGTTTTTCTCTCCAAGTCTACGGACTTCCTTCTAATTCTATTGTGATAGGATTGCATGCTAGTTTAAGTGTTTTCTTGGAACTTAACTAGCACCCCCCGTCATATGTGCATGTGTTTGACCAGACCAATAGAGAACCTTGATTTGGGCTAGGTTCCTTTATGCTTTAGACATCCCACATCTTGCTTATCCCTCTGGGTTAGGGTTTCTCGCCCGGGTAGTGGGCCGAGAGGGTCAGAGTGTTGTGGGACGGGTGTTGCACTCGGGCCCGGGGGCCGAGTGGGGTCTGGTGGCTGGGTTAGGCCAGTGTTAGTGTTTCTGGGGAACCGTTTCAGATAAACGGTGGTCCCGGGGGGTTTTCCTTTCCGCTGTTCTTCTCGTCACCACCAGGTTGTGATCGTGGTGCACGTGTGTTAGCAGGACCTTTGAACCCTGAACCTTTTGGATGAATACATGATTTTGGTCAGCCAATGTTTCTTCCAAGCCTCGCAAGGTTGCCTGAGTCTGTTCTTGTGTGATAGGACGAGGGCATTAGCCCTTCGAGGTTTTAGCGTAAAACTTGATTTCAAAAGGGTTTTCCTAAAAAGACTAAAATCATTAATAATATGAGTTCTCTCAGATCGAATGGTTTTCTGAAATAAATGACATGGTTTCTTATAAACTATCCCCCCGAGCGGATTCGAGTGATCTGGGTTCTAAGGGCTGTTTTCTTTCTTGGGGACGTAGATGTTAGTCCCACGGGTTTCGGACCCTTCGTAGATCTGGCCGTGGAGTAGCTCCGGCCGTGCAGTTGAGTGTTGAGTTCAGTGGAGTTGTGTTGTGGGAGCCGTTGGGGAGAGACGGTGGTCCCAGCTGTGTAGTACTTTCGTTGAGTGGGTCAGTGTTGTGAGATTGAGTTCGTGGAGGGTTCTCCGACTGAGTTGTGCTTTGAGCATCGTGATACCGATCTGTTTGATCGAGGGACTATAGCCTGCAGGAGCCACTTGTGAGACAGTGATACTGATGAGATACTTGAGTTCGGTGGGGTAGCACCCCTCGAACCACGCCCCGGGTGCGTGATGATTCCGAGCCTGATGAGGCTGCGATGATGATACCGAGCCTGACGAGGCTGCGATGATGCGCCTAGTTCATATACTAGAGGTCGCTGATACCCCTGGCCCGTGCTACCATGGGGTCACTGTGTGAGATATCGAGTTTGTCCATTTGGACACCCTGGTTGATACACCAGTGGGCGCAGGCTTGACTCGACTGGACCCTGTGGGGCAGTCGCTGAGATTTGAGATACACTGAGAGAGTGATGGCGTAGCATGTGTCATTGTAGAGTGTCTTGGGTAGTACTTGTGACATTTTGCCAGCAGTGAGTGACTGCATACCATCATCCACTAGTCTCTTTCTTATTGAGCATAGTAGATAGAGGCATGATAGCTGTAGATTCTTTTCCAGCTTATTTTCATTATCAGTCTTATCTGTTATCTTATGCCTCTGGTGGACTTAGTGGGCAGACCGTGGTTCTTGGAGACTGTACCCACTGAGAACTACTGCAGGATGTAGTTCTCACACCCTCTGTCCGGTGACAGGTTGCTGAGGCTTTCTTCCGTTCCTGCCGAGCTTGACTGCACGGACCGAGGACAGGGAGTCGCGTGATAGTTCCCTACCCGCATTGTTACTTTAGAGTGAGGTAGATGTACCATCCCGGATTGTGGGAGTTGGTTTATTTTTCCTGTTTAGCTATCTCCCATTTGGTTTAGTAGATGTTGTATATGTAGACTTTCTATTTGTATCATCTGATTTTGGGAGATAGGCTACGAGTTGTTGCAACTTTTAGAGAAAAATTTTATATACAGCTTTTTTATCCGCTCTGATATCTGTGTAGCTGTAGTTTTGTCTTTTGCAGGCTAGACGCTTCGTCTGTACGGCAGTTTTCCGTTAAGATGGCGGATCTGTTGGCGAGCCCGGGTCGAAGTTTCGAAAACCGGGGGCGTGACACACTGTGTTCTCCGTTGCTAACCCATTCGGGCCCATTCATGATGCTGTATACAAAGAAACCGCATTAACCCTAAGGTTCCTGGCACTAATACTTGACCTACAAAACACTGAGGCTATGACCCTTGTTCCCCGTCCCGCCACGTTACTACCGCACCTACACCTTGGTTATCTCATGTCCAATTTGCTTGTGGCATCATACACTGTGGATTGTGTGTCACCGACTACTGTGGTTAGGTTGGTTTTCTCTGATACCATTTAATCTGTCACGCAGCCGGGGGTTTTTGAGTCTATCAAAGCGGAAAGTTGCGTGTATTATTTGTTTTTTCTTAACAAGGTAACTTAAACCTCATCCCCGTGCGTGCCAGACCGCCCATCAACAAATTCTCTCTGCCCACGGACAGGTCTCTTTGTACATGCACGGCGTCTCATTTACAATCATAACATCAACCATCAACAACAGTAGACATACATCACCAAGAGTATCTAAACGTAAAAGTAAATCATCCACAGCGCTAACTAATACATGTCCACAACTAATATAACACCACAAGCAAATTAACGAATAAAAGCTAAAGGAAAAAGATATATCCAAGAGTTCTGACTACGGTCCTCGGACGCAGTCTCACCGCCATCAAGCTCAACGCACTAGTTATCACTTGTCACGAGTGGGTACAGTCCTTGACTAACAAAGTAATATTTAAAAAAATAAGGAATAAGGAACAAACCGACTACACAGGAACCTTTCGCTAAAACCCTGTACATAATTAAGCTGGGCACCAACCCAAGTTTAGCAATTAAGTTGGGCACCACCCGAGAGTACCTGTCAGAGAGACTAAATTCTTCCCTCGTGCGCAAACACCCTTTTGATGCTTTTAACCTAGTCACGGTGCTGGTATGCTATTTGCAGCAGGCGCGAGAGGTGTCCCCACAGCCTCCTCAGGCTCCCACCACTTTGTGAGGTAACGGGCAAAAGACCACTTATCCGGACAAGTACACCCATGCGGAGCCAATCAGCCTGTGTACGTGCAGCATCCGAAAACGGATTTGCCGAGATCGGCGTGTAGTGAGCACCGCGACCGCAGCCACTTCAATTGTTAGATAAAATACAATTATGCGAAAGGTTAAACTGTCCATCTACTTGTAGAAATTAAGAGCATTTTAATGAGATAGATGCACTTACTGCACTTGTTACCATATAGCAACCGTACCCACCTGGAAATGAAGATATACGACCACTCCCAAGGACACTCTTAAGCAATCGGAACTTCACGCGGCCTAAACGGAACAACCAAAGGCACAAATTA
>JAQNDB010003448.1:0-29309 GCA_029204045.2 Tillandsia leiboldiana | reverse complement strand
AAAAGAGCGCCTACCCGGCACTACGTTTTGAAAAAACGAGTTTCGACATCAGCATAAATCCACACGGTTTTGAAAACAGTGCCCACACGACACCAAGTTTTGAAATCCATTTCGCAATCCATAAATCCACAGGGTTTTGAAACCCGCTCCACACGACACTTAGATTTTGAAAACGGTGTTAACAATCTTTTCTTTGGTTTTCTTCCTTTTTCATTTTAAATGGCCAACAGAAATAAAAGAAGAGTAACGCAAAGAGGATAACTAATTGCAAACCCATACCGACATCCACGCCGACCCCACGAGGGTATCGAGAACCTCTCACATAACTACAATGTAAATGAAATGCAAAGAATGAAAGAAGGAATACATGTCCAGGGTCCCCAGCGACCCAGTGCTCCTGCCCCATCCTCACCGCCGCCTACCTCTCCCCCGTGTGAACCCTGTCACGAAGTGGGAAGTCAGGACGAAAAAAAAAATAGTAGAGAGGAGAAGAGAATAAATAAAACAAACCGTGAAGACAACCGGAGGCAACCACCCTCTCAAGGAGGAACGAAAGGCAAACTGTACACCTGTATCCGGTAATACCCGGCCACGTCGGACAACTAAACCGAGGCCCATACGTACGTGCAGAAAACCGACCACGTCGGAAAAACTAAACCGACGGTTCGCACCGCTCGCACCTCGGCGCCTCAAACCCCACACTAATAAGGGCCCCATGACGTCACCTCGTGGGTATCACGGTCATAGACCGCTTTTCCGGAAAAGCGCACCCTTTGCGGTGGCCAAATCGCGGGTGCGCGTGTTGACAGCCTCGAGCACAGTAACCATAATGCATGAACAAGAGTAAGATAGTAACATGTGTAATAAGGCACTCATCCTAATAAGTATAATCGAAGGTAAAACAGTAACACGTACGTCAGGGAGTATGATAACAAATAACTACAGAGTGCAGCGATAAATGTAGCATCTAAAGTAACGATATATGTAGCATTTAAAGTGGACCGACAATATGTAATATTTAAAGTAAACGGTCGTCGGAGATCGATGCTAAATAACACACTCAACCCACTGTCGCTAGATAGGAATCAACGCCGGCTCTTCACGTCCTGGTACGCCCGCTCGGGACTCTCACACCCACCTGCCGCGATGGAAAGTCAGCGCCAGAATCGGATAAAAAAAAACACGACAATCCGCCTGTCCGGTTGCGCGGCTCCCCGCCCGCACACGGGGATAGCGCGGCCCAGCCCCTGCGGGTCACCCCCGCACGCGGGGCTGGGGCGCGCCGGCCCCGTGCGGCTCCCCCCGCACGCGGGGCTGGGCGTGAGTCCGGCCCCGTGCGGGTCACCCTCGCACCGTGCGGGTCACCCCCGCACGCGGAGCTGGGCGCGAGGCCGGCCCACGTGCGGGTCACCCCGACGCGGGGCTGGGCGCGACACGGCCCCGTGCGGGGCACACGGGAACGCCGGTTGGGGGGTTTGGGCCTTCCTTTTTTTCTTTTGGGGGGGGGTCTTCGCACATGCGGCGGATTCCGGAGAATCCGTCGCCTGTGCGCCCCCCCCCCCGTCAGCCCTTGCGATTGGAACGATCAAGAACCCAAAAAAAACAAAAATGAAAACCTCCGTCTCACCTCGGTTTCGACGACGATGATTGGGAGGGGAGGCGATCGTTCCGTCTTGCGTGCCCGTTCCGTAGAAAGCGTGCGGTGTTCTTCCTCCTCCGATCGCTTCGTCACGGTGCTCCTCGCCGATCAAAAAGGGAAGGTTTGGGGAAGGCGTTCTTGATACACGCTCGGGGTAACGCACGCCAAGGGTAAGAGGGAAAAGAAAAGGGGTTCCCAAAATCTAATCCCCGAGCCTACTTAATTAGTCGTTTTGCCACAATTGGGTCTAAACCAAAGTCGCAAAACAATAAAAAAAATAAAAACTTAAATTAAATTAAACCGGGTCTGGTTTACCTCTAATAAGGCGTGTTGAACGCTCGAACTGCTACAAACTTCCAGAAAATTTATTCCGGAGATTCCGGGGTCGGAAGTCAGATCCGGTCGCGCCGCGGTCTCCGTTTCGCGGGCCTTATTCTCCAAAAAATACCCGCGAACCCCGACGGCCTGCCTAGAAACAACGAAACAATCAATCGCCACGCCCCAGCGAAAATCTGAGCAACACCACCCATACCGAAAGTGGTTCAAGAAAAAACAAAGGTAAGACCAAAAAGGGAAATAAACCCGCGGTTGTTACCCACTCACCTCTAAAAACGAGTTTCGTCCTCGAAACTCAAACCGGGTGGGGGGTGAAGAGGTCGGGGTAGCGCTCCCTCATCTTAGACTCCAGCTCCCATGTTGCTTCTCGCTCCTCATGGTTGCTCCATAGTACCTTTTCACGTAGGGGATAGCTCGGTTTCGCAGTGATTTGGTCTCCCTTGCCAGGATCCTCACAAGGGGTTTCGTCGAAGCTTAGGTCCTCCTTAAGTTCGAGTGTAGAAGCGTCCAGGATGTGTGAGGGGTCGGAGAGGTACTTCCGGAGCATCGAGACGTGGAAGAAGACGTCGTGGGACTCGGTCGAGGTTTGGTGGTTTGGTGGTAGGGCAAGCAAGGCGGTAAGCCACCGGGCCAATTCGCTCCAAAATCTCGAATGGCCCCAAAACCGTGGGCTCAGCTTGCCCCTCAGCCCGAAACGCTTGACTCCTCTGGACGGCGAGACCCGCAAGAAAACATGCACTCCCACTTGGAATTCCAAGTCGCGGCGCCTTTGGTCCGCGTAGCTCTTCTGGCGACTCTGGGCGGTCAGCAGGCGCTGTCTGATAAGGCGTACCTTCTCTTCCGTTTCCTCCACTAAATCGGGTCCCAAGAATTTCCGTTCTCCCAAATCGTTCCCAACAAACGGGGATCGGCAGCGCCTTCCATATAAGGCTTCGTAGGGCGCCATCTGGATGCTGGCCTGGTAGCTGTTGTTGTAGGCGAATTCCACGAGAGGTAGGTAGCGTGACCAACCGATCCCCCAATCTAGTACACAGGCGCGAAGCAGGTCTTCGAGGGTTTGTATCACACGTCGACTGTCCGTCCGTTGAGGGTGGAAGGCTGTGCTGAACTGTAGTTTGGTCCCCATGGCCCGCTGAAGGCTCTGCCAAAACTCGAGACAAAGCGCGTGTCTCTGTCCGAGGTGATCGATGCCGCACTCCATGTAGTCTCACGATCTCGCTAATATAAGCTTGAGCTAACCGTTCTCGGGTCCAGGTCGTATGAATTGGCAGAAAGTGTGCTGACTTGGTTAACCGGTCGACTACGACCCAAATCGCGTCGTGACCCTGCTGAGAGCGCGGAAAACCCGTGACAAAGTCCATGGTGATCTGATCCCACTTCCACTCCGGCACAGGTAGCGGCTGTAGCTTCCCTGCTGGCCGCTGATGCTCGGCCTTTATCTGTTGGCACACCAGGCAGTGAGCTACGTGTCGGGTGACGTCCCCCTTCATTTTGGGCAACCAGTAGATCTGTTTGAGGTCCTTATACATCTTCGTGCCCCCTGGATGTGCCGCGTAAGGGGCCGGTGTGCCTCTGTCAAGATTTCCTCCTTCAACTCCGACGAATCCGGCACGCAGATTTGTCCGCGGAACCGTAGGGTGCCGTCGTTCTCCACCGCAAAAATCGCTCTCTTGGTCCAGAGGAATCTTGTCTCGTATGCGCTGTAAGTGTGGGTCGGTCTGCTGTCCCTCCTGGATCTTCTCAAGTAACGTCGGCTTGACCACCAAGGTTAGAAGTCGCATACGTGCCTGCTGGCACACCTCCAACTGCATTCGTGCGAACTCCGCGATCAAGTGTTCTGCTCCGTTATCGCGCCCAGACGCCCCTTCCTGATGCCTTTTCTGCTCAAGGCGTCTGCCACCACGTTTGCCTTCCCGGGATGGTATTGAATCGTCAAGTCGTAATCTTTCAACAAACTCTAGCCATCGCCTCTGCCGCAAGTTTAATTCTTTTTGGGTAAAGATGTACTTAAGCTTTGATGATCCGAGAAGACGTTACAGTGGACTCCAAAGAGATAGTGCCTCCACAGTTTTAAAACGAAGACTACTGCGGCCAGTTCCAAGTCGTGTATCGGGTAGTTCTTTTCGTAATCCTTCAGTTGCCTGGACGCCTAGGCAATCACTTTCCCCTGTTGCATCAGAACACCACCCAGACCGATCCTCGATGCGTCGCAGTACACTTCATAATCCTCTCCGGGTGTCGGCAGCACAAGTATTGGTGCCCTGGTTAACCTCCTCTTGAGTTCCTCAAAACTCTCCTGGCATTTGGCCGTCCCATATGAACTTCTCCCTTTTCTGGTTAACCGATTTAAAGGGGTAGCAATCTTGCGAAACCCTCTACGAAACGCCTGTAATATCCTGCCAATCCTAGGAAACTGCGGACCTCTGTCACCGTCGTCGGCGGCTGCCAGTCGACCACTGATTCCACCTTCTTGGGATCCATGAACGTCCCTGTGCCGAGATCACATGTCCTAGGAAACCGACTTCGCGCAGCCAGAACTCACACTTCTTGAGTTTAGCAAACAGCTCCTCTCTCTGAGAGTTTGGAGGATCGTTCGCAAATGGTCCTCGTGCTCCTCGTCGGTAGTGGAATATATCAAAATGTCATCGATGAAGACCACCACGAACCGATCAGGAAGGGTCTGAAGATCCGGTTCATCATGTCCATGAAGACTGCGGGGGCGTTTGTGAGTCCGAAGGGCATAACCGTGAACTCGTAGTGGCCATACCGGGTCCGGAAAGCAGTCTTCGGGATGTCCTCATCCCGAACCCGGAGTTGGTGGTAGCCCGATTGCAGATCGATTTTGGAGAAGACCGTCGCCCCCCTCAGCTGGTCGAAGAGATCATCTATTCTGGGCAGGGGGTACTTATTCTTCACTGTACTTTGTTTATTCCCTGTAGTCAATGCAGAGACGCAGGCTTCCGTCTTTCTTCCGCACAAAAAGTACCGGTGCGCCCCAGGGCGACACACTCGGTCTGATGAAGCTTTGTCCAAAAGGTCCTCGAGTTGTGCCTTAAGCTCCTTCAGCTCTGCGAAGGCCATTCGGTAAGGCGCCTTCGTAATGGCTGCGTGCCCGGTAGTAGCTCGATAGGGAAAACCACCTCCCGTTCTGGGGGCATCCCAGGCAGTTCCGTGGGAAAAACGTCGGGGAAGTCCCTCACCACTGGGACATCTTAAGGGTCGTCGGGGTCGGGTAGCCAAATCCACCGATGCTAAATAGGCCACGCACCCTCCCTCAACCAGTCTTCTGGCCCGCGCCGCTGAAATAATCGCCGGGAAGGAGATGCTCTTTCCCATGATGTACACATGCTCAGGGAAACCCGGTTCTTGTAATCGCAGCTGTCGCTTGTCGCAATCGATGAGTGCCTGGTACCTCGTGAGCCAGTTCATGCCCAACACACGTCGTACTCCCTCAGGGGAATTACCACCAAATCCCCAGGGCAAGCCAGCCGCCCTAGCATAATCGGGCAGGCGGCCACAAAGCTGACCGCACTCCAACGTCCCCTCCACGCCGTTTGAACCGTCAGGAAAGTTTGGAGGGTGCCTCCCGAGATCATGCATAAATACGAAATCACGAGAAATGAACGAGTGTGTTGCTCCGGTATCGAAAAGAGTTCTAGCACGGAATTTTGAACGGAAGTATACCGCAAGTGCGTCCTCCGGCGGATCTGTATCTTGGCGGGTCATTGAGAAAACTCTCCCCGCCTGGTTGTGGCTGCCTGTCCTCCTCGCCGTGGTGCAGGGGGTCTAGACGTCGACGCCATAGGAGCTTTCCCCCGCCCTGAGAGCTGTGGCGTGGGCGTAGAAGCTGCAGAGGACGCAAATCCCCCGCCTAAGGGGCAGTTGCGCGGAAGTGCCCCCGTTTGCCGCACCAGAAGCAGTGGTCGCCTCTTTGGGGGCACTCTCCCGGAATGTGCCCTACCCCGCATATGACACAAGGCCTATTCCCCGGCCTCGCCCTCCTGCTGGCGCGCTCCGGGGCCCCGCCTGTGGTCTCCACCGTTTGGGGGCCCCGCTCCCACTCCAAGAGCCTCCCCCCGAGTTCTGCTGTTGCCTCTTCCGGTCCTCCAGCCGCGTCGAGTTCTCCCTTCTGGCGCGGGTGACCGCAAAACCCCGCTCCACCGTAGTGGCTCTGTCGACCACTTTCTGGAAGGTGTGCAGTTCGGCTGCTTGCACCACCTCGAAGATATTGCTCCGCAAGCCATCCACAAAGAGTTGCGCCTTGTGAGCCTCGTCCCTTATGACGAACGGGACGCAGTTTGCTAACCGGACGAACTCCCGCTCATACTCCATGACCGTTCGGTTCCCCTGCTGGATGTGGTTCAGGTCATCCTCCAAACTTTTTCTTGACACTGTTGGTGAAGAAGGCCCCGAACAGCTCCTGTTTGAAAGTTTGCCCAGGACGGAAGTGCGGTACCCTTAGCAGGATCGGGGCGTACCGTCTTCCACCACAAGCGGGCGTTCCCCTCCAAGCAGTGGACTGCTAGGGGAACCCGCTCGTCATCCTCCATGAGTAAGTCTTCAAAAAGTTTCTCCATCGACCCCACCCATTTCTCGACGACCCAAGGATCAATCGTGTCCCCTTCGAACGTGGGTGGGTCGTATTTCTTGAAGTCCTTCAGGTTGGCCCGCACCCAATCCCGCTCGGTCATCACAACCGTCCCCTCTCTCGCGCGGCGGCGGCAGCCACGGTAGGGGTAGTGTGACTACAGTCTCCTCCAGAGTAACCCTGCTGGTTGTCCCCGGCGCCGGTCCCGTAGCCGCCGCCGGCGGTGGCACTGTCGGTGGTGCCGCGGCCGGTGCTGTCGGCCCCTGTGGGGGAACCGGGGCGACCGTCACTGTCGCGGCCTGCTGCTGTTGCGTCAACTGACGCACTTGCTCAGTGAGGTTTGCCAGATTCCCCGCCATCTCCCGCAATTGCTGCCGCAGGAGCTGGTTCTCCGCGGCCGTCGACGTCGTCGCGTCTGCCTCTGCGTCCCCGGCCGATGATCTAGTACGGGCCATGTCTGTCACACATCATAAGAGTCAACTTTAGACTACCCTACTAACAACAACCATAAAGTGAGAGAAAGGACTCAACATTTTCCCCCCCTCGGTCACTCACGTTCTACAGTCCTATGCCCTACCCATTTCATTCATGTGTAGGCAAGTGAGGTATTCCCACGGATGTCGGCACTAACTGTTGTGATTGAAAGAACTCTCTGATACCATTTAATCTGTCACGCCCCGGGGGTTTGTTTTAGCGGAAACGATTCACAAAAGTCAAACATTTGACGTATAAATTTTTTTTTGATAAAAGAAAACCTCTCTTCCCCGCGGGTGCCCAGACCCGCCGCATATACAGAATCTCTCTGTAAACGGACAGAGTCTCCTCTGTATATGCACGGCGTAGCGTTTAGTACATGTTCCCAACACAACAACCATTCATCACAACAGTTACTTGTTGGGTTATATGTAATACGGATCTAAATAGGGGAAAAAACACCTAGAGGGGGGTGAATAGGTGTAAACGTATAAACACTCAAAAAATCGTTGCGATAAAACCCAATGCGGAAATAAAAATAATACGCAAGATTTTTACGTGGAAAACTCCATCACCGGAGTAAAAAACCACGGGACCGATAACACGGCAGAAATCCACTAGAATTAAAACACGTACAAGGTGATTTACCGTACACACTTACGACTCAACCTTTTCCATACGCTCCTAGAGGATCTTCTCCGCTCGCTCCGCGACGCTTCTCGAATCCACGATCTGCGCCCAACGCCGAATCCACGGCGTCCAACGTCGAATCCACGACGTCCGACCGAATCCACGGTCTTCACCCAATAGCACCCTTCGAATCCACGAACGTGCCTCGCTCCGAATCCACGAGAGCGGTTGAACCTTGAATCCACAAGGACACGCGAATCCACGCGCCGATTTTGGGGTAAATCGTTGTTTTTGGGTGGTGATGATCCGCCGAATACTTAGATCAAAGATAGATCGGAAATACCATCTAAGTATTCATTAGTTTGATTCAACTCAAGATGTGAGTATGAAAACCTAGAATCAAACTAATCAATATAGATGAAGAAACATAGAGTATTCTCTAATGATTTCCTTTCTTCTCTATATGTGGATCTATAGCCGTATAAAATGATATATGAAAATGACGGCTACTATGTGGATTCCCCTAGAAAAAGAGTCATAGGGTCTATTTATAGGTTAGAAACCCTAGGAAGGAGATAAGAATCAAAAACCTAACATTTCTGGAAATTTTACGGACGGCGATCCGGATCGGACTAGCTGGATCCGGATCGTCGTAACGAGTCAGCCAGTTCCAGAAAAACGAAGGTTCGGGATCCGGATCGAAGTGCACGATCCGGATCGTTCATACAGTTTACCAAACATCAACGTTCGGGATCCGGATTGCGAAGCATGATCCGGATCGTTCAAGGAAAATGGTAAACTCACTGTTCGGGATCCGGATCAAGAGACTACGATCCGGATTGAACTGGTGTATGAACGAACCACCTTCGGGATCCGGATCGAACAACCTGATCCGGATCCTGAACATGTCCCAAGTCCAGTTTTTGATTTTTATGCAATGAAAGATTCTTCCAAGTGTTTCTACACTACAAGAAGTATTCGGATCACACAAAATCTTTAGTTAAACATACCTGATCCTTTTGAATTCTTCTTTCTTGAGATTGAGTTAAATGATCCAACTTTCTTCACCTTCAATCTTCAAGACTTGAGACTTTCACGAAACTACGCCAACTCAAATTCCGTAACAATCTCCCCCTTTGGCGGTTTCGTGACAAAACACAGATCCACTAAAGAAAATTCAAAAAGATATTTTTGTTGCTATCACCATACAACAAAAATTTACAATGGAGATCCAAAAATTTAAAAACATGAGATAAACTCCTAAAACAGACTCTAGACTTAGACATCTGTACTCTCTGCACAAAGAAATCATTCTTGACAAAAAGAGATCGTTAGATACCTCAAGAATATTTAGCATACAAAACCTAGTACAGAGATAGAGTTTATCTAATCATCATGACATTTGAGAATTCAGATATGTAAGAGAATCATAGTCAAAAACCAACATATCTTCTATGCATTCAAAAACCAAATGTCAAAATGTTAGTCCAACATCAACTTGTTAGTTATATTACATGCCCAAATAGTTAGTCGAGACATGCAAACAATCACAAGATGAAAACCAAAGTTGAAGTTGAGATCATACTTACCTTGATATACAAAATCTTCATCATCAAGATTTTCACAATCATTGTTCAAGTTCCCTTACCTTGATGTTCATTCACATCATCATTGTACCTTGATATTTCATGTTCATCATCATTGTACCTTGATATTTCATGTTCATTCATCATTCATTGTTCAAAGTTCTCTCTAACTCTCTCCCCCTTTTTGTCACAAAACAAAGCCAAAATGTAGTTAAGACTACGAAATGTTAGGAGAGTGAAAAGTTCCAGTAAAACGTAAAACCTGAGAACTAAGCTAAAGTAAGTATAAAACTAAATCCTAAAATCAAAATCCTGCACAAAAAGAAAAGGAAGGTGCAGTTCAGTCGGAGGAGTCGGAGCTGGTACAACTCAGCTTGCTCAAAATCCCTTTAAGCATTGTCGAAATAGTTGAACACTTCTTCTTGATCTTCTTGTGTTCAGAGGAAATTTGCTGAAGTTCTTTCGATATCCTCTCTTGTGCAGCAGAGAGTCTTTGTTGTTCCTGGCGAAGCGATTCCAATACAGCAGCGTCTGTATCCTGTCTTTTCGAGTGTGATGGATGCTGTCTAGAAGCAGATGGTGCATCCAATCCCGTAACCCATGGAGATTCAGTTTGTAGAATCCCAGAGAGTGAGCGAGCTCTAGTAAGAGGCCTACTATGATAACTTTCACTTCTTAGGACATTCTTTCGTCTTGTATATTGCTTAGTTGTTGATGCAGATTTCATAAGCCTTTTGCCCTTGACAGATTTCCTGTTTTCCTCATCAATCTTCTGTTGAACATCTTTGAAGAATTCATCCCATTCTTCCGTATCGTACTCTGAGCTGTCCTCCCTGCCTTCGGTTGTCTTATCTTCTGTTGAAACATCCGGTTCCTCTTTTACAGATGTACTCTTGTGCACCATTGTGACCAGGAGAAGGATTAACCAAGAGAGTGCCATTGATCAAAGTGCTTGAGTTAAGAAGGTGTCCTGTGAAAACCAACTCAAGAACACAAAAATTCTTAGTTTTCAAAAATTGAAAAAATTGTACCCAAACAATCATTATCATGTAGAGAGACTAAGAATCAAATTAGTTTTGCAAAAGGACTTTTAAAAATAGATCAATTGCATGATTTTCGAAAATCCTTATTATATGCCCTAAAACCGAAATTTTAGAAATCGAAGCCTAAAAATCCGTTAATCAGGAGAATACCTAGCATATAATCAAAACTAATCTACCCAGAGTTCTTATTTCAAAAGAAATTTGATCAAAAACCATCCACAAACAAAGTTGATCCAAGAAATTCATCACGTTTGAGGAGGAAAAGAGAAAAACGGTGAAAAACCGAGATTTTGATCAATAAAACTTACTTGGAGTTGAAGAACTTGAGTTTGAAAGCTTCCAGGAAGGATGAAATCTAGAGAGAGAGGCTCTGGAAACTTTGGAACAAAAGATTGGAGTAAAGAAATCAAAAACCCCTTTCGTTCCTTATAAAACCTAGCCGCGATCCGGATCAGTTCATAACTGCGATCCGGATCGGCTACCCGCAGTGAGAAACTGCGTTCGGGATCCGGATCGGCAGATACAATCCGGATCGTCAGCCCGCAGAAGAATTCCTGCGTTCGGGATCCGGATCATCTAGCCCGATCCGGATCGGCCCCAACTTTTTCTTTAGAAAATTTCAGAGAAATTCAAGAAAAACCAGAAAAAGATTGTAAGCACAAATGTGTATCAACTTTAAACAAAAATCATCGTTTCATACAACAAGAATTAGATTATGCCAAATCTATCAATAATATCCAAAAATGAAACGAAAATTTACAAAAATTAAATCCCTTAAAGTTGAACACCTTCAATCACATCTAACTTGATCTTATGAGTAATGCCTTTATCAAATCATCAATTCAGTAAAGAAAATGAAATACAAAGATCAATAGATGTTTGAAATCCCAAATATAGTAGATAATATATCTAGACAATCTGTTGAAGAGAGTGGCTCTTTGAGCATCTTTCTTTAAAAACCCACCTTATACCAACCTTGAAATTTGACAGAGTCAAGTATTTCAACATGCATTTTACTTAATCAAAAATTTGAACAACCATGCTTGGTATACATGTGGTAGCTGCACACAATACTCGGACGACCGAGGTGGTAGCTCTTTCCTCCATGTGGTGGTAGTTTTCACACTCCTCATTGGGATGTAACTCTTTCCACATCTTTTGAGCATTTTACCTTTTCTTTGACTCCCCCTCAATTGGCTATCAATTATTTAAGATATAAAGTATTCAACCAAATATTGATCTCGATTTCATACTCGACTAAGCAGTCAAATAAGATAATGACTATACCAAGAGATCATAGAGAGAGAGAAATTGACTTTGATCACTTTAGAAGATGATTTAATTAACATAAATGATCATTGCAACAGTGAAATATTATGATGGCAAAAGCATAATAAATTTCTAAATGTGCGAAAAGATGCAATTAAAGTCAATTATGATCTATGCTCAATTAATGTCCTATGTACAAACATAGATAATGAACAAAACAAAAACAAATACAAAACCTATCCTAAGCAAAGATTTCAAAAAGAAGATTATTTCAAGGAAAGCATCCCAATTGCTTTTCGTAAATGAATAAAACGTTTTTGATCCAAAGGTTTTGTTAGAATGTCAGCTAATTGATCCTCAGTTGAAATATATGAAAGTTGAAGAGTATTTGATTCAACTAGCTCTCTAAGAAAATGATATCTAAGTTCAATATGTTTTGTTCTAGAGTGCAACACAGGGTTTTTAGAAATGTTAATAGCACTAGTGTTGTCACAAAGAATTGTTACCGAAGATGCTGAAATGCGGAAGTCGCTCAATACGCTTTTCATCCAAATGAGTTGAGTTGAGCAACTTCCAGCTGAAATGTATTCCGCTTCGGCAGTCGAGAGTGCTATGCAATTCTGCTTTTTACTGTGCCATGCAACAAGGCAATGGCCAAGATAGAAGCATGCACCACTCGTGCTTTTCCGATCATCCACTGATCCTGCCCAATCGGCATCTGAGTATCCAACAATATCCAAACTTGTTCCCATAGGATACCAAATTCCGAAATTAATTGATCCTTTGATATACCGGATGATCCTTTTCACCGCTTTCAGGTGAACCTCCTTTGGTGCTGATTGATATCTCGCGCAAATCCCAACACCAAAAGATATATCCGGGCGACTAGCCGTGAGGTAAAGTAGACTTCCAATCATACTTCGATACAGTTTCTCGTCTACATTCTCACTATGTGATTCACTTCCAAGTCCCTTGTGGCTAGTTCCCATTGGAGTCGGAAAATCTTTACAATTTTCTAGATCAAACTTTTTGACCAACTCCATTGCATACTTGGATTGACTCAAGTGAATACCTTCATCATTTTGTTTAATTTGCAATCCAAGAAAATAAGTCAATTCGCCCATCATGGACATCTCAAATTCGCTTTCCATGGTCTCCGCGAATTTAGAAGCATCATTATCTCTTGTTGCGCCAAATACAATGTCATCGACATAGATTTGTGCTACAATGAAATTGTTTTGATAATGCTTCACAAAGAGAGTCCTATCAGCTCCCCCTCGAGTATAGCCCTTCTCCAAAAGGTGCTTTGTTAACCTTTCGTACCATGCTCGCGGTGCTTGTTTCAGACCGTAAAGAGCCTTTTTCAAACGAAAAACATGGTTAGGTTGTTTATGATCTACAAAACCTTTCGGTTGAGCCACATAAACTTCCTCATTTAAAAACCCATTTAGAAATGCGCTCTTAACGTCCATTTGAAATAATTTGATTTTAAAATGACAAGCAATAGCAAACAGTATACGAATGGACTCGAGTCTAGCTACAGGGGCGAATGTTTCGTCAAAGTCTATACCTTCTACTTGAGAGTAGCCTTGAGCAACTAATCGTGCCTTGTTCCTGATGATAGTACCATCCTCATTTTTCTTGTTCTTGAAGATCCATTTGGTACCTATCACATTGTGTTGCTTTGGAGGCTTCGTTAATTCCCAGACTTTGTTTCGCTCAAATTGATGGAGCTCTTCCTGCATTGCTTTAATCCAGTAGTCATCCTGAAGAGCTTCATCTATGTTCTTTGGTTCGATTAAAGATACGTAGCAAGCGAATCCACAAACCAACTGCCTCCGAGTTCTAACTCCTTCTTGTGGATCTCCAATAATATTCGATTCCGGATGATCCTTGGAGATTCGTAACGTTTGTTGAAACGGAGTACTCGGAGATACATGAGATGATTCCTGCACATCAGATAAACTAGAAGAACCATTAGATGCATCATTAATATTGGAAGTATTATTATGAGAAGATGCACTAGCAGGAGAATCATCATCTAGAGAGATATCGAGGGTAGATTTTCCAGATTCAAAGTGAAAAGCTTCATCTACTTTAACATTTATAGATTCTACGATCGTCTTAGATTCAATGTTAAATACTCGATATGCTCTGCTATTCGTAGAATAACCCAAAAAGATCCCTTCATCACTTCGAGAGTCGAACTTTCCAAGATTTTCACGGTCACGTAAAATGTAACATCGACTCCCGAAGATACGAAAATATTTGATATTGGGTTTTCTACTAAACCACAGCTCATATGGTGTATTTAAAGTTCCTGGGCGCAAGTAAACTCTATTAATGACATAGACAGCGGTGTTCACAGCTTCAGCCCAAAAATGTAGCGGTAAATTCCGGCTATGAAGCATCACACGCGCCATCTCTTGAACAACCCTGTTCTTGCGCTCAACAACACCATTCTGCTGAGGTGTATAGGGTGCCGAGAATTCATGTTTAATTCCATTTGAAGTGCAAAAATCAATGAATTTTGAATTTATGAATTCTCCACCTCTATCACTTCTAACACGAATGATCTTTTCATTCTTTTCAATCATAATACGATGGCAAATCTCATGAAAAGAGTCAAACGTATCAGCTTTCTCTTTCAAAAATGCTACCCAAGAAAACCGAGAGAAATCATCAACCAATAAAAAATGTACCATTTACCTCCCAAAGATGGTTGACGGGTCGGCCAAAAGAAAAAGAAGAAAAGAAAGTAGTCTACATAAACTACACAAGATTTAATCGTAGAACGATTAAAGACAAGGAGGGGTTTCACCTTTGCATACCCAAACCTTTTGAGTTTTGGAGTATGTTGGCAATGGTTGAGAAGTTTTCCTTGATGAAGACGTCTTGCAAGATTGGTCTTTTTCTTTTGTCATCGTCTTGTTTGAAGTACTACCAATGTCCTTTTCTTTAGGAAAATCCTTCTTTGAATTCCATGGAGTGAACTTATTGGTAGCAGTTGCAAGATGTGGTTGATTTGATCTTTGAGCTCCAATCTTGCAATTTCTTCCAATGTGCCCTGCAAAATTACAACGAAAACATACCTTTGTGCTTGACGATCCGAAGAGGATGAAGTAGGTTTGTTGTCGTTGTTTGTCTTGAATTCCGGTGTCGGAGGAGGAGATACCGACTGAGGCACAAAAACTGTCCCACTCGAACTTGGACTGTTTCCAGTTTGAGTGTATCCGAGGCCGAACCGATTTGTTTGACCAAGACCAAGAAGTTTATCCAACTTACTCCTTCCTGAAGAGAATCGCTGTAAGTCATTCTTGAGTTGGAAAATGGTCTTTGTCATTTCCAGGTTATCCTGTCGAGCCTCGTTGTAGAGCTTTGAGAAGTGATTCGCTTTATCCACCAGATTTGTATGTTCCTTCTCAAGTTGCTCATTGGACTCTTGAAGGGAAACATTTCTTTTATCAGGTTTTCCCTTTCCACTTCAAGAGCGTTTGAGAGAGAAGTTACTCTTTTTGCTTCTTCTTCGAGATCATGCAATCTCCCTCTCAAACTCTTGTTTTGCTTAGCCACTTTCTTTGAATCCCTCAAAAGTCTGTGGTAGGCTAGAGCAAAATCTTCACCTTCCGAATCATCCGATTCGTTGTCCGTTGCATTCTTTTCAACAGTGGAGTTGGACAACGACTCAGATGTACTTGCCATAAAGCACATGAAGGGTGAAGATACGGACGCGTGGAATGCGGTGGAGCTCTTTTCTTCATCACTCGAAGACGACTCATTTGACGTTGAGTTGTCATCCCAAGTGACGACTTGCATCGCCTTCTTCTTTGCCGGATACTTGTTAGGACACTCCGTTGCAATGTGGCCGTAGCCTCGACATTTGAAGCATTGTAGTTGTCCTTCTGAACTTTTCTTATCCTTTGAGAAGTTCTCTTGCTTTCTTGACTTGTAACTTGAAGTACCCTTGCCTTTGTTCGACTTTCCGAAGGATGGAGATTTGCTTGAATTACCCCTTCGAAAGTTGCGGCGAAACTTCCTTGTCAAGAGAGCGAGCTGCTTCTCAAATTCCTCCATAGAAAGGTTCTCGTCATCGTCTGAGGAGGATGTATCCGCGTCTTCTTCCTTAGTTGTTTTCAACGCATAACCTGAAGACTTAGAAGTGGATGCCTTTCCAGAAGAATTGTTAGTAGTAAATGTCATTTCATAAGTTTGTAATGAACCAACTAATTCTTCTACACGTATTTCGTCCGGGTGTTTAATAGTTTCAATGGCAGTAACCTTTGGGCGAAATCGTTCAGGAAGAGTTCTTAAGATTTTTCTTACAATCTTAAATTCTGGAATCTTCTCTCCCAGATTAGCACATGAGTTTACGATGTCTTGCAATCGTGTATAGTAGTCCGTGAAAGATTCATTTTCTGCCATTAAGATAGAGTCAAACTTGCTCGTAAGCATTTGCAGTTTCTGAATCTTCACGAGGTTAGTTCCCTCATGTGTAACCTGAAGAACATCCCAGATTTCTTTCGCAGTCTCACATGCCGAGACGCGAGAGAATTCAGTTTGAGATAAGGCATTAAAAATAGCATTAATTCCCTTGCCATTGTAAGAAGATGAATCTAACTCTTCCTTGGTCCATTTCGACCTAGGTTTTAAGGTGCGAACATCACCATAAATTCAGTTGGATTAGACCATCCTAATTCAATTGATTGCCACACCCGTTCGTCGATGGAAATTAAAAAGGCTTTCATCCGTACTTTCCAGTACGCATAATTTGTTCCATCGAAGAACGGGGGTCGGTTGATGTTTCCACCTTCAACCATTGTTTACAACCCTATTCCCGCTCTGATACCACTTGTTGGGTTATATGTAATACGGATCTAAATAGGGGAAAAAACACCTAGAGGGGGGTGAATAGGTGTAAACGTATAAACACTCAAAAAATCGTTGCGATAAAACCCAATGCGGAAATAAAAATAATACGCAAGATTTTTACGTGGAAAACTCCATCACCGGAGTAAAAAACCACGGGACCGATAACACGGCAGAAATCCACTAGAATTAAAACACGTACAAGGTGATTTACCGTACACACTTACGACTCAACCTTTTCCATACGCTCCTAGAGGATCTTCTCCGCTCGCTCCGCGACGCTTCTCGAATCCACGATCTGCGCCCAACGCCGAATCCACGGCGTCCAACGTCGAATCCACGACGTCCGACCGAATCCACGGTCTTCACCCAATAGCACCCTTCGAATCCACGAACGTGCCTCGCTCCGAATCCACGAGAGCGGTTGAACCTTGAATCCACAAGGACACGCGAATCCACGCGCCGATTTTTGGGGTAAATCGTTGTTTTTGGGTGGTGATGATCCGCCGAATACTTAGATCAAAGATAGATCGGAAATACCATCTAAGTATTCATTAGTTTGATTCAACTCAAGATGTGAGTATGAAAACCTAGAATCAAACTAATCAATATAGATGAAGAAACATAGAGTATTCTCTAATGATTTCCTTTCTTCTCTATATGTGGATCTATAGCCGTATAAAATGATATATGAAAATGACGGCTATGACTATGTGGATTCCCCTAGAAAAAGAGTCATAGGGTCTATTTATAGGTTAGAAACCCTAGGAAGGAGATAAGAATCAAAAACCTAACATTTCTGGAAATTTTACGGACGGCGATCCGGATCGGATAGCTGGATCCGGATCGTCGTAACGAGTCAGCCAATTCCAGAAAAACGAAGGTTCGGGATCCGGATCGAAGTGCTTGATCCGGATCGTTCATACAGTTCACCAAACATCAACGTTCGGGATCCGGATTGCGAAGCATGATCCGGATCGTTCAAGGAAAATGGTAAACTCACTGTTCGGGATCCGGATCAAGAGACTACGATCCGGATTGAACTGGTGTATGAACGAACCACCTTCGGGATCCGGATCGAACAACCTGATCCGGATCCTGAACATGTCCCAAGTCCAGTTTTTGATTTTTATGCAATGAAAGATTCTTCCAAGTGTTTCTACACTACAAGAAGTATTCGGATCACACAAAATCTTTAGTTAAACATACCTGATCCTTTTGAATTCTTCTTTCTTGAGATTGAGTTAAATGATCCAACTTTCTTCACCTTCAATCTTCAAGACTTGAGACTTTCACGAAACTACGCCAACTCAAATTCCGTAACATTACTAACACACAACTAGTACCATAATTTATTTAAAACGCATGGCCGATCAATTTGGAAAGGATAAATCCACAGTTTTAAAAGAGCGCCTACCCGGCACTTATGTTTTGAAAACGAGTTTCGAAATCAGCATAAATCCACAAGGTTTTGAAAACAGTGCCCACACGACACCCAAGTTTTGAAATCCATTTCGCAATCCATAAATCCACAGGGTTTTGAAACCAGCGCCCACACGACACTTAGATTTTAAAAATGGTTTTCGCAATCTTTTCTTTGGTTTTTGCCTTTTTCATTTTCAAATGGCCAACAGAAATAAAAGGAAGAGTAACGCATAAGAGGATAACTAATTGCAACCCATACCGACATCCACGCCGACCCCACGAGGGTATCGAGAACCTCTCACAAAACTATAATGTAAATGAAATGCAAGAATGAAAGAAGAAATACAGTCCAGGGTCCCCAGCGACCCAGCTGCTCCTGCCCCGTCCTCACCGCCGCCTACCTCTCCCCCCGTCTGAACCCTGTCACGAAGTGGGAAGTCAGTGACGAAAAATAGTAGAGCAGGAGAATATAATAAAACAAACCGTGAAGACAACCGGAGCAACCACCCTCTCAAGGAGGAAAGGCAACCTGTACACCTGTATCCTGTAATACCCGGCCACGTCGGACAACTAAACCGACGGCCCATACCGTACCTGCAGAAACCCGACCACGTCGGACAACTAAACCGACGGGTCGCACCGCTCGCACCTCGGCGCCTCAAACCCCACAACTAAAAAGGGGCCCCACTACGTCACCTCGTGGGTATACACGGGTCATAGACCGCTTTTCCGGAAAAGCGCACCCTTTGCGGTGGCCAAACCGCGGGTGCGCGTGTTGCGGCCTCGAGCACAGTAACCACAATGCATGAACAAGAGTAAGATAGTAACATGTGTAATCAAGGTACTCTACTAACAAGTATAATTGAAGGTAAAACAGTAACACGTAACGTCAGGAGTATGATAACAGATAACTACTAGAGTGTAGCGATAACATGTAGCATCTAAAGTAACGATAATAGGTAGCATTTAAAGTGGAACGACAATATGTAATATTTAAAGTAAACGGCCGTCGGAGATCGATGCTAAATACCACACTCAACCCACCTGTCGCTAGTAGGAATCAACGCTCGGCTCCTTCGCGTCCTGGTACGCCCGCTCGGACTCTCACACCCACCTGCCGCGAGGGAAAGTCAGCGCTCAGGCTCGGATAAAAAAAAAACACGACAATTCGCCTGTCCCGGTTCGCGGCTCCCCGCCCGCACACGGGGCCGTGCGCGTGCCCAGCCCCGTGCGGGTCACCCCCGCACGCGGGGCTGGGCGCGCGCCCGGCCCCATGCGGGTCCCCCCCGCACGCGGGGCTGGGCGTGAGCCCGGCCCCGTGCGGGTCACCCCCGCACCGTTCGGGTCACCCCCGCACGCAGGGCTGGGCGCGAGCCCGGCCCCGTGCGGGTCACCCCCGCATCGTGCGAGTCACCCCCGCACGCGGGGCTGGGCGCGAGCCCGGCCCCGTGCGGGTCACCCCCGCACCGTGCGGGTCACCCCCGCACGCGGGGCTGGGCGCGAGCCCGGCCCCGTGCGGGTCACCCCCGCACGCGGGGCTGGGCGCGAGCCCGGCCCCGTGCGGGTCACACGGGAACGCTGGTTTGGGGGGGGGGGGGGGGTCTTCGCACATGCGGCGGATTCCGGAGAATCCGTCGCCTGTGCCCCCCCCCCCCCGTCTCCCCTTGCCGATTGGAACGATCAAGAACCCAAAAAAACAAAAATGAAAACCTCCATCTCACCTCGGTTTCGACGACGATGATTGGGAGGGGAGGGATCGTCCGTTCTTGCGTGCCCGGTTCCGGTAGAAAGCGTGCGGTGTTCTTCCCTCCTCTCGATCGCTTCGTTGCGCTGCTCCTCGCCGATCAAAGGGAAGGTTTGGGGAAGGCGTTCTTGATCACGCTCGGGGTAACGCACGCCAAGGGTAAGAGGGAAAGAAAAGTGGTTCCCAAATCTAATTCCCCGAGCCTACTTAATTAGTCGTTTTGGCACAATTGGGTCTAAACCCAAAGTCGCAAAACAATAAATAAAACTTAAATTAAATTAAACCCGGGTCTGGTTTACCTCTAATAAGGCGTGCTGAATGCTCGAACTGCTACAAACTTCAGAAATTTATTCCGGGAGATTCCGGGGTCGGAAGTCAGATCCGGTCGCGCCGCCGGTCTCCGTTTCACGGGCTTTATTCTCCAAAAATACCCGCGAACCACGGTGGCCTGCCTAGAAACAACGAAACAATAATCGCACCCCAGCCCCTTAGCCGAAAAGCGGTTCAAGAAAAAACAAAGGTAAGACCAAAAAGGGAAATAAACCCGCGGTTGTTACAGTATTTCATCTAACAATTGAAGCGGCTACGGTCGCGGTGCTCACTACACGCCGATCTCGGCAAATCTGTTTCGGACGCTGCATGTACACAGGCGGATTGGCCTCCGCATGGGTGTACTTTTCCGGAGAAGTGGTCTCTTTTTGACCCGTGTACCTCACAAAGGTGTGGGTGCCGTGAGGACCTCTTGGCGCCCGCTGAAAATAGCACACCAGCACCACGAAGAGGTTAAAAGCATCAAAGAGGTGTTTGCGCACGAGGGGAGATTTTAGTCTCCCCGACAGGTACTCTGGGGTTGGTGCCCAACTTAATTGATAAATCTGGGGTTGGGGCCCAGCTTAATTGTGTGCAGGGTTTTAGCGAAAGGTTCCGGTGTTTTCGGTTTGCTCCTTATTCCTTATTATTATTAGACATCTACTTTGTTTGTCACTGACATTACCCACTCCGTGACAGGTGTTACGAGGTGCGTTAGCCGGGAGGGCGGTGAGACTGCGTCGCAAGGACCGTAGTCAGATACTTGGGTTTATTATCTCATTTCCCTTATGTTTCTTTTAGTTAATTTGCTTGTGGATCGTATTAGCCGTGGACATGTATTACTTAGCGCTGTGGATGAGGTGTACTTTTATGTTTTGATGCTTTTAGTGATGTTTTCGTATGCGGCACGTTTTCATGACGAACCAAATGATTTCGAAAATGTTTTCTCAAAACGAAGTGCCGTGTGGGCACGGGTCTGGCAACCGTTGGTTTTATCCTTTCTAAACACTGATGCCGCTTTAATATTCCGCTTGAAAATAAAACAACAAGGTGTCGAGTGGACACCAGTCTTTTTAAACATTAGTTAAACTACTGTACTCTGTTTGACGATGTATGTCTATTGTATGGTTGATGGTTGAGGTATGTTGTTGTAAATGAGACGCCGTGCATATACAAAGGAGACTCTGTCCGTGGGCAGAGAGAATTTGTGTATGTGGCGGTCTGGCACGCACCGGGGATGAGGTTTAAGTTACCTTGTTAAGAAGAAAAAAAAAATAATACACGCAATTTTCCGCTTTGATAGACTCAAGAACCCCCGGGGGCGTGACAGATTAAATGGTATCGGAGAAAACAACCATAACCATAGTAGACGTGATCCACATCAACAGTGTAGGGTGCCACAAGCAAATTAGACATGAGATAACCAAGGTATAGGTGCGTAGTACGTGAGAGTACGGGGAAAAGGGGACGTAATGTATGTGTAATCGTAAGACAGGGCGTTAGGGTTATAACCTTAGGGTTAACATGGTTTCTTTGTCTATAGCGGACGATGGCCCGGACCAGATCGTCCACCGAGAATGCGGCCGCGGACAGAGTGACCCCGGCCACCGCAGAGAACCAGCTCCTCCAACGACAACTGCGGGAAATGGCCGGGTAATTAGCGACAGCAGGGGAGGCAGGAACGACCCCTACTCTCGGGGGGTCCGCCGCTGTAGGAGGGATCACGGAGCAACGGACGACGCGAGAAAGGGTCAGGACGAACTTGACTAGGTTCAAGAAGCATGACCCTCCCACTTTTGAGGGAGAGACGACCGATCCATGGGTCGTCGAGAAATGGGTGGATACCATGGAAAAACTCTTCGAGGACCTACTGATGGAGGAACACGAGCGGGTTCCACTAGCCGTCCACTTCCTCGAAGGAAATGCACGCATCTGGTGGAAGACGGTACACCCGGATCCGTCTACAAACGACCCGCTACCGACATGGACGGCCTTTAGAGAGGAACTTTTTGACGCTTTCTTCTCCGATAGCGTCAAGCGGCAATTGGAAGACGACCTGAAGAACATTAGACAAGGGAACCGCTCGGTTATGGAATATCAAAGGGAGTTCGTAAGATTGGTTAACTGCGTCCCGTTTGTTATACGAGATGAACCCCACAAGGCCCGTCTTTTTGTGGACGGGTAACGGAGCGACATCTTCGAGATGGTTCAGGCAGCGGACCTGCGCACGTTCAGGGAAGTGGTGGACAGGGCCACCATAGTGGAGCGGGGGTTCGCTATCACCCGAGCTCGACGTGAGGGATCAGAAAATAACCGGGAGAGGAAGCGGACACAGACTTACCCGGGAGGGGGTCCGTCTGGTGGAAGCCGACCCCCAAAGTACCCCAAGACGCAACAAGGAAGCAAGAGTGCGCCTATCGGAAAGCCGCGACCAGCGAACAAGCCATGTGTTATTTGCGGAGCATCGCATCCGGTGACGCAATGCCCTAAGAGACAGGATCACTGTTACCGCTGCGGCAAACCAGGGCATTTCCGATTCAACTGTCCTCTGAACACTGGAGCGGCATCATCCACAGCTTCCACCCCAACGGCGCAGCCACCAGGACGGGGTAGAGCATCAACGGGAATGCCCCCACACCCTCTGGCGCCAAGAGCAGAAGGAGAATCGCGACCACAATCAGGAGGGAGGCTCTACTCCATGGGCCAGCATGGAGCGACACTGCAAGAGGAGGTGGTCGCAGGTATTACCTCCGTTTCTAATTTTCGAGCTCGAACCCTGTTTGACACTGGGGCGACTCGCTCCTTTATTTCCCGTACTTTTGCACAAACACATCTGCTAGAAAGTAGTCCCCTTGATGTCTTACTGACCGTCCAGACCCCTGGGGGGCCAATCGCGGCGACTGGCCTAGTACCCTCGTGTTCAATAAGACTGGGAAGGTTGTCGTGCCCCTGGGAACTGGTGGTCATACCGCTAAAAGAATACGACGTGGTTTTGGGCATGGACTGGCTTACCGAGTATCAGGCGGTCATCGATTGCGAGAAGCGCCAGGTGCAACTACGGAAGCCAGGATTCCCAGAAAACGTGTACTTGGCATGTAAAAGCACTTCCTTCTTGGCTATCATCTCCGCATCGCGAGCTAGGAAGTTGATGGAGGGCGGGTGCGTGGCCTATCTAGCCTCGGTAGATTTAGCCACCCGACCCGTTCCCTCGCCTTCCGAAATTCCCATGGTAAGGGAATTTCCGGACGTGTTTCCGGCAGAGCTCCCCGGAGCGCCGCCGGAACGAGAAGTCGACTTCCCTATTGAACTACTTCCCGGCACCAAACCCATCACCAAGGCACCGTACAGGATGGCCTTCGCAGAGTTGAAGGAACTCAAGGCACAGTTGGAGGACCTTTTGGATAAGGGCTTCATCAGACCTAGCGCGTCACCCTGGGGCGCGCCCGTCCTGTTTGTGAGGAAGAAGGATGGAAGTCTCCGGTTGTGCATCGACTACCGGGAGATAAATAAGGTCACCGTTAAGAACAAGTACCCCCTGCCAAGGATCGACGACCTCTTCGACCAACTACAGGGGGGCGACGGTGTTTTCAAAGATTGACCTGCAGTCGGGCTATCATCAGGTCCAGGTCAAGGGGGAGGACATCCCCAAAACGGCTTTTCGGACTCGCTACGGCCATTACGAATTTACAGTAATGCCGTTCGGGCTCACAAATGCCCCGGCGGTGTTCATGGACATGATGAACAGGGTATTCAAACCCTTCCTGGACTTATTCGTGGTGGTCTTCATCGATGATATCCTCATCTACTCCTGTACAGACGAGGAACATGAAGAACATCTGCGCACAGTCCTCCAGACCCTACGGGAACAGAAACTCTACGCCAAACTCAAAAAGTGTGAGTTTTGGCTCCGTGAGGTCGGCTTCTTGGGGCACGTAATCTCAGCGGCTGGGGTCGCAGTCGATCCGAAGAAGATAGATTCGGTGACGGACTGGTCCCAACCGACGACGGTAACGGAGATTCGAAGCTTCCTGGGATTAGCCGGGTACTACCGGCGCTTCGTGGAGGGTTTCTCCAAGATAGCCACCCCCTTAAACCGCTTGACTAAAAAGGGGGAAAAGTTCATCTGGACGGACAAATGTCAGAGGAGCTTCGAGGAGCTCAAGGATAGATTGACGCGAGCCCCGATTCTCGCCCTGCCAGAACTAGGGGAGGATTATGAAGTGTATTGCGATGCGTCGCGAAACGGACTGGGTGGAGTACTCATGCAACGGGGAAAGGTTATAGCCTATGAGTCAAGGTAGCTCAAAGAAAACGAGCGAAACTACCCCGTGCACGATTTGGAACTCGCAGCGGTTGTGTTCGTCCTCAAGCTTTGGAGACACTACCTGTATGGGGCACACTGCAATGTGTATTCAGATCATAAAAGTCTTAAGTACCTTTTCACCCAAAAGGAGTTAAATTTGCGACAAAGACGGTGGCTCGAGCTACTGAAGGATTACGATTTAACGATCCACTACCACCCGGAAAAGGCAAACGTGGTGGCCGACGCCCTGAGCCGTAAGGGGCAGGCCGAAAAGTAGGGGTAAGTGCCATCACCCAGCAAGATAGTCTGATTGCGGAGTTTTCGCGATTAAGACTTGAAGTAGTACCAGCGGGTACAGTCGAACAACTTCTGACACTGGTGGTTAGACCTACCATGCTTGACAGAATTCTTGAGGGGCAGTCGACTGATGACCAACTCCAGCTGGTGCGAAATAGAGTAACTGCCGACCAAGAAGGTGATTTCACAGTAAACTCCGACGGCACGATACGATTTCAGGGACGAATCTGCGTGACGGATCTACCGAAACTCAAAGAGGAAATCCTGCGGGAGGCGCATACTGCTCCATATGCAGCGCATCCCGGGGGAACGAAGATGTACAAGGATGTCAAGCAGACCTTCTGGTGGCACAAAATGAAGGGAGACGTGACTCGGTTTGTGGCACACTGCCTGGTGTGCCAACGAGTGAAGGCCGAGCACCAGCGTCCGGCAGGAAAATTGCAACCCTTACCGGTGCCCGAGTGGAAATGGGACATGATTACCATGGATTTTGTGATCGGGTTCCCGAGATTGTCACAGGGACACGATGCAATATGGGTAATTGTGGACCGTCTGACGAAATCGGCCCACTTTCTGCCCATACACACGACGTGGACGTGGGAACGACTGGCACAAATCTACATCAACGAGATAGTAAGGTTGCATGGGGTGCCGACATCCATCACGTCGGACAGGGACACGCAATTTGTGTCAAACTTTTGGCAGAGCCTGCAGCGAGCAATGGGAACCAAGTTGCACTTCAGTACGGATTTTCACCCGCAGACCGACGGACAATCAGAGCGGGTGATACAAATTGTGGAGGACATGCTTCGGGCATGCGTTTTAGACCTGGGCGAAGGGTGGGCACGGTGTTTGCCCCTAGTGGAATTTGCCTACAATAACAGTTACCAGGCCAGCATTCAGATGGCACCATACGAGGCCCTGTACGGGCGCCGCTGTCGGTCTCCAATATGCTGGGACGACTTGGGTGAGCATAAGTTTCTGGGCCCAGATTTGGTGGAGGAGACCGAAGCAAAGGTGCGATTGATTAGACAAAGGCTACTGACCGCCCAGAGCAGACAGAAAAGCTACGCGGACAACAGACGCCGAGACTTAGAGTTCATGGTGGGTGAGCACGCGTTACTCCGAGGTTCGCCCTCCAAGGGGAACCGACGCTTCGGCATAAAGGGAAAGTTAAGCCGAGGTACGTAGGACCGTTCGAGATCCTAGAACGCGTAGGACCGGTGGCGTACCGATTAGCCCTGCTGCCGAATCTCGAACGAGTCCATAACGTGTTCCATGTCTCAATGCTCCGGAAGTACCTAGCTGACCCCTCTCATGCCTTGGATGCCTCCACCATCGAGTTGCGAGAGGATTTAAGCGTCGAGGAGACACCGGTGCGGATTTTGGCAAGAGAGGACAAGAAGTTGCGCAATCGAACTATCCCCTATGTGAAGGTCCAGTGGAGCAACCACGAAGAGCGCAAGGCGACGTGGGAACTGGAATCGAAGATGAGAGAATGTTTTCCCGAATTGATTAGTGGGGTTTGTACTTAAGTTTCGGGACGAAACTTTTTATAAAGTGTGAGTGTAGTGATCCGGCCTTTCGGGGTATTTTTGACTAACATGTAGTCATTTAAGCCTCTAAGTGAAATAAAATTATTCAATTCTTAAAAGTTGGCCGGTGTGTGGTGCTAGTATTTTTCTGCGATAGAGCGCGGAAAAAGAAGGCCGACGGTGCGATCGGATCTGAAATCCGATACCGGGATCTCCCGGAACGGAATTCCTGGTGATATGGTGATTAGTCATGCATCGGAATCCGTGCAAAATATCTTGCACCCGTTAGAGATAAGGTGGGTTATCTCGTAGGGGATAATTAATAGTCAATTAATTATCCATGAGGGAAAATAGAATTCTCTTACGTACTAATTAAAAAAAGGAAATTAATTAAAGATTTAATACGAGCTATATAAGGGATCCCGATTATCGGAAAGAAAAGAAAAGAAAGAAATAAAAACCCTAATCGGTGAGAAGAGAAAAAGAGAAAAGAGAAGACGGAACCCTAGCCGGAAGAAAGGGAAAGGAGAAAGAGAAGGAGCCTGATCTTCCCGGACATCGAACCGAAGGCAAGAACGCGACCGGACAACCTTCCCGTCGATCTTCGGTTAGTAAAATAATTGTTAAAATTTATTTGGGATTTTTTCGTCGTCCCTTTTGTTGAGTTCTTGGGTTTCTCCGTCGTATCCGTCGCCGTCACCGTCATCGTCGCCATGCTAGGGCACGGAACGGACGGCGGAGGCGCGCGGTGCGGATAGGGCATCGCGCGGAGGAGAGTCACGGACGGCACCCATGCGGACCCTCAACCGCGCGGGCACCGCATGGGCGCCGCGCGGCTACTGCATGGACGGCACCCATGCGGACCCGCAACCGCGCGGGCACCGCATGGGCGTCGCGCGGCCGCCGCGTGGACCCGCAACCGCGCGGGCGGCACCCGCGCGGACCCGCAACCGTGCGGGCACCGCGCGGGCGCCGTGCGGGCGGCACCCGCGCGGACCCGCAACCGCGCGGGCGCCGTGCGGGGCCGCACCCGCGCGGGCACCGCGCGGCCGCCGCACGGGCAACACCCGCGCGAGGCACCGCGCCGCGTGGGCGTCGCCGCGGAGGCACGCCGCGTGGTTCCGAACCGCGCGGGGCTCCGGCGGACGACGACGGCGGCACGGGATTTCCGTTTTCGTCAACCCGGAATGTGTTGGACTTTTCCGTCGAAAAGAGTAAATTTGGTCTTTTGTTTTCGGATGTTAGTACACGTTTTGACTATAGCTATCCTTGCGGACTTTCTTTAGGTCCAAGTGCGCAGCGGGGGTGCGCGAAGGATTCAGGTGTTCCGACTTCTCTTCAAATAGGTGGGTACGGTTGCGATAAGTGCAACAAGTGCAGTAAGTGCATCTATCGTCATTAAAGTGCTCTTAATTTATCTAACAAAGTAGATGGACAGTTTAACCTTTCGCATAATTGTATTTCATCTAACAATTGAAGCGGCTACGGTCGCGGTGCTCACTACACGCCGATCTCGGCAAATCCGTTTCGGATGCTGCACGTACACAGGCGGATTGGCCTCCGCATGGGTGTACTTTTCCGGAGAAGTGGTCTCTTTTTGACCCGTGTACCTCACAAAGGTGTGGGTGCCGTGAGGACCTCTTCGCGCCCGCTGAAAATAGCACACCAGCACCGCGAAGAGGTTAAAAGCATCAAAGAGGTGTTTGCGCACGAGGGGAGACTTTAGTCTCCCCGACAGGTACTCTGGGGTTGGTGCCCAACTTTATTGATAAATCTGGGGTTGGGACCCAGCTTAATTGTGTGCAGGGTTTTAGCGAAAGGTTCCGGTGTTTTCGGTTTGCTCCTTATTCCTTATTGTTATTAGACATATACTTTGTTTGTCACTGACATTACCCACTCCGTGACAGGTGTTACGAGGTGCGTTAGCCGGGAGGGCGATGAGACTGCGTCGCGAGGACCGTAGTCAGATACTTGGGTTTATTATCTCATTTCCCTTATGCTTCTTTTAGTTAATTTGCTTGTGGATCGTATTAGCCGTGGACATGTATTACTTAGCGCTGTGGATGAGGTGTACTTTTATGCTTTGGTGCTTTTAGTGATGTTTCGTATGCGGCACATTTTCATGACGAACCAAATGATTTTGAAAATGTTTTCTCAAAACGAAGTGCCGTGTGGGCACGGGTCTGGCAACCGTTGGTTTTATCCTTTCTAAACATTGATGCCGCTTTAATATTCCGCTTGAAAATAAAACAACAAGGTGTCGAGTGGACACCAGTCTTTTTAAACATTAGTTAAACTATTGTACTCTGTTTGACGATGTATGTTATTGTATGGTTGTGGTTGAGGTATGTTGTTGTAAATGAGACGCCGTGCATATACAAGGAGACTCTGTCCGTGGGCAGAGAGAATTTGTGTATGTGGCGGTCTGGCACGCACCGGGGATGAGGTTTTAGTTACCTTGTTAAGAGAAAAAAAAATAATACACGCAATTTTCCGCTTGATAGACTCAAAAACCCCGGGGGCGTTACACGACGGCACGAAAAAGGACGCACTGCCCGAGGGAAGTAGTAGCAGGTGGCCACCCTACTCTTAGTTTTTCCTTTGCGAGTAGGGCCTGTTAGATATTAGGAGCTCCCACTTCTCCACGTCTTGCTTTGTACTCCTACCCATATTCATTTAGGAAAGACCCCTTTTAAGTATAATGTCGGTCTTTACCCCAGGAGGACCCTAGAAGCGAATATTTTATACCTTCCTGCCCAATAAGGTGGGAAGGCTTAGTGTCTTTGGGATTAGTGGTTTCACCGCTAAGGGAATTCGAGGTGGTACTCGATGGATTGGCTTACTGTGTATCAGGTGCTAATCGATTGCGATAAACCGAGTACCACCGATTCCCTTAGCAGTATAGCACAACCTATCACCAAGGCACCGTACCGAATGGCGTTTGCGGAGCTAAAGGAGCTTAAGGCACAATTAGAAGACCTCTGGATAAGGGGTTCATTAAACGAGCGTGTCGTCTTGGGGCGCACTCGTACTATTCGTACGGAAGAAGGACGGGAGTCTACGATTGTGCATCGACTATCGGGAAATAAATAAGGTATAGTGAAGAAACAGTACCCCTTACTCGGATTGATGACCTTATTCGACCAACTACAAGGAGCGACGGTGTCCTCAAAGATTGATCTGGCAGTCCCGCTATCGCCTGTTAGAGTCCGGAGTGATGGACATACCGAAACAGCTTTCGAACTCGGTATGGTCATACGAGTTT